>CM062212.1:507500-590000 GCA_031216445.1 Lateolabrax maculatus | reverse complement strand
CTTTGCACAAAAGAGATGCTTTTATTATGAAGGGCCTCAGCTGTCTGTCATATTAACAATCGTTGATTGTTTCCAATTTTCTGAAGGAGTCTTTATTGTTCTCACCTTGTCGACAGCCGACACTTTGGCTCCTTTATCCAGCAGCAGCTCCACGATCTCAATGTTCCTCATCTTGGTGGCTTTGATCAGAGGAGTCTCTCCGTCCTGAGACAGGAAATAGGAAACACAACGTCAAACCGTCTGCCTCACTGATCTATAGTTACGCATCGCTCCTTTATCTGACACGAGAGACTGATGATGATGACAGTTAATAACCAGCAGGTGTGTCAGGTGTGATCCGTCAGGTGTTTCAGGTGTGTCAGGTGTGTGAAGGTCTCACCTTGGTGCAGTTCTCAGTGTCAGGGTTACACTGCAGGATGTCTCTCACCATGGTGGCGTTTCCTTTCTCCACAGCCCAGTACAGAGCTGTTTTATTCTCCTGGAAACACAGAGACAGAGCGAAACATCAGTACTGATAGTATTACTGTAGTATTACAGTATTACTGTACTGCAGTGTGACTGTATTGCTACGATCCTGAAGCTACTGTGACAGCTGCTGATAAGTAAAACAGGAAATGAGGTCCTCACCTGTCCTCGGATGTCGATGTCAGCGTATTTATGCAGCAGAGCTCTGACGATCTCCACATGACCGCCCCTCACTGCTCCAATCAGCACTGTGTCACCACTCTGTCACACACACACACACACACACACACACACACAGGACAGTATCAGCCTCCACAAACGCAGATTTGTGTTGTTCCTCAGGTGAAGGTGAGAGTGTGACACAGCTGTATGAAGTCACAGTGCTGTAGCAGCAGATCCACACAGACACTGTGCTGCATTCAAGGTCACCTGTCTGAACCTTTTCAGTGATAATGTCAGTTAGTGTGATCATAACATTTGTAATTGCAGGATATAAATATAATGAAGTACAGTTTGGAGAGAGTTTCTGCTCTAACAGAAAAAAGACTTTATAAACTAAGTTCTGTCAGGTGTTTCTGTGAGCAGTGGCGCCCCCTGCTGGCTGTAAACTGCTGTTTACTATCTTCAGCAGCAGATCATTTTAAAACCCCTCTCCATCAGAAACACAGGTCTCTGTCACGTGACGGAGAGATGCCCGTCGTCATGTGCAACGCGGTCTCACCCGGTCTGGGATGTTGACGTAGGTCCCCGCGTCCAGCAGGTCCTGGACGATCTCGGTGTAGCCCTCCTTGGCGGCGATCATCAGCGCCGTGTTTCCGTCTTTGTCGGTCATGTTGACGTTGGGGTTTCTCTTCAGCAGCTCCTTCACCACCTCGGTGTAGCCGCCCTTCACCGCCACGATCAGAGCCGTCATCGAGTTCTGCACAGACCACACACACCGCTCTGTATACCATCTACACACATTATACACAGCCCCCCCCACCGCTCTGTATACCATCTACACACATTATACACAGCCCCCCCCACCGCTCTGTATACCATCTACACACATTATACACAGCCCCCCCCACCACTCTGTATACCATCTACACACATTATACACAGCCCCCCCCCACCGCTCTGTATACCATCTACACACATTATACACAGCCCCCCCCATACTGTCTATATACATTATACTGCTGGGATCTGTCTCAGTACTGTGTGATACTGCAGTAATGATGGGGGGGCAGGGGTGTGGTGGAGGGTGTGCTCGTACCGCCCCCTCCTGGTCGACGTCGGCTCCGTTCTCCAGCAGGTGCATCACACAGTCAAAGTGTCCTTTCCTGGATGCCCAGATCAGAGGAGTGGTCCCATACTGTCACACACACACACACACACACACACACACACACAGAGTTAAATTAAAGGGTGAATTCACTCCTGAACATTCGCTTCAGCTTTTATTTTGAAATGTTCAGTTTTATACCAAAGACAGAACAGAAGTGAAGCTGAATATGACGTGTTCACTGTTCACTGTTCTTGTGCAGAACGTTTCAGGTTTTACAAGCCAGGAAACGTTCCGTGTTGTGTTGTTGTGTTGTGTTGTTGTGTAGTGTTGTTGTGTTGTTGTGTAGTGTTGTTGTGTTGTGTTGTTGTGTAGTGTTGTTGTGTTGTTGTGTAGTGTTGTTGTGTTGTGTTGTGTAGTGTTGTTGTGTAGTGTTGTTGTGTAGTGTTGTTGTG
The DNA here is from genome assembly GCA_031216445.1 of Lateolabrax maculatus. NCBI lineage: Eukaryota > Metazoa > Chordata > Actinopteri > Acropomatiformes > Lateolabracidae > Lateolabrax > Lateolabrax maculatus. The sequence goes on along the minus strand of CM062212.1, from coordinate 587,813 downwards.
TTGTTGTGTTGTTGTGTAGTGTTGTTGTGTTGTTGTGTTGTGTTGTTGTGTAGTGTTGTTGTGTTGTGGTGTAATGTTGTGTTGTTGTGTAGTGTAGTGTTGTTGTGTTGTTGTGTAGTGTTGTTGTGTTGTTGTGTTGTGTTGTTGTGTAGTGTTGTTGTGTTGTGGTGTAATGTTGTGTTGTTGTGTAGTGTTGTGTTGTTGTGTAGTGTTGTTGTGTTGTGGTGTTGTTGTGTGGTGTTGTTGTGTAGTGTTGTTGTGTTGTGGTGTTGTTGTGTGGTGTTGTTGTGTATTGTTGTTGTTGTGTGGTGTTGTTGTGTAGTGTTGTTGTGTTGTGTTGTGTTGTTGTGTTGTGTAGTGTTGTTGTGTTGTGTTGTGTTGTTGTGTTGTGTAGTGTTGTTGTGTTGTGTAGTGTTGTTGTGTAGTGTTGTTGTGTTGTTGTGTTGTTGTGTTGTGTTGTTGTTGTGTTGTGTTGTGTTGTTGTTGTGTTGTTGTTGTGTTGTTGTTGTGTTGTTGTTGTGTATCTTCACCTTGTCAGAACAGTTGACTTTAGCTCCGTTCTCCAGCAGCACTTTAACAATGTCGGCGTGTCCTCGACCTGCAGCCCAGATGATCGGATACACACTGTACTGCTGTGAGACAGACAGACAGACAGACAGACAGACAGAGAGACAGACATGCAGACAGACAGACAGACAGGCAGACAGACAGACAGGCAGACAGACAGGCAGGTGGTGTCAGCGTAACGAACTTAACGAGGATCATCTCTCATGTAATTGAACAGAGCGTTCCGTCCCTCATCAGTCTGTACAGGTGTGTGTGTTACCTGTCCTGTAGTGTTGGGGTTAGCTCCGTGCTCCAGCAGCAGCTCGCTGACCTCCACACGACCTTTGTAAGCCGCCCACATCAGAGCCGTCCATCCGCCCTGAAACACACACACACACACACACACACACACACACACACACACACACGAAGATTGTCACGTGCATACATATATTAATATGTTATTACGTGTGTAAACATATATAAATATGTTATTATGTATCTGTATATTAATGTTATTACGTGTGTAAACATATATAAATATGTTATTACGTGTGTAAACATATATAAATATGTTATTCAAGTGTGTATACTAATGTTATTACGTGTGTAAACATATATAAATATGGTATTACGTGTGTGTATATTAATATGTGTGGGCTGTAATAAAACAAAGTATTTGACTCATTTTAGTCGCAGTAGATGTGAAACAGAATCTATTCTAAAACTCATTGAGAGCTCCACTGTGAGGATGGACATGTGGTTCATGTCTTCTCATTCATCGTTACTGAGGGAAATGTGACTACAGGTGATATGGCCCAGCCCTACTACATCTCCCATGAGTCTCAGCTGTTGGTGTCCCACCATGTCTCTGTGTTCGATGTAGGCGCTGTTCTCCAGCAGCTCCTTCACCACCTCCAGGTGACCTTCTTTAGCTGCACAGATCAGAGCCGACCAGCAGTCCTGACAACACACAGAGAGACGGTGTTACCATGGAAACAGGCGATCCCCAGGAGGCCTTCTGATTAACTCTGTCTGTCTCCTAGCAACCACCTATCCTCCACTCCTGGAAACCACTTCAGAGCAGAGAGAGGTCTTTCTATTATTCCACTGGGGGACTTAGAATAAATTATGTGGATTATTCATAAGAGAAAACACAGAGAGTGGAATATAATTACAGACGTGTTGATATGAATACATGAATAACAGCAGCAGGATGAAAGCTGTGTTAAACCTGACGGACTCGGTGTGTTCGATTCGCTCACCACGTCGTCCAGGTTGACGTTGGCCCCTCTCCTGATGAGCTCCTGGATGATCTCCAGACTGCCCTGCTCCGCCGCCAGCATGAGGGGCGTCTGACCGTTCTGTCAACACACACACACACACACACACACACACACACACACAACCAACATCAATCAACCAACAGCAGCAGCAGGTCACATGTCCAGAGTTTTAGACTAAAAACAAGAGGGGTGATAAGAAATGACTAAAACTCAGGTGGACTTTTGAATGGAGGACTACATCGAAACATCACTGCTCCATAATAGCAACAATCCTCTGGTTATTGGAGGATTATTAGAGAGGTATTGAATTAGAAAATAAAAGAACCAGAAATGTCCTGAACTACGTACGTCGCTGCGTCCGTCCACCTCCTTGAAGCGGTCCAGGTGAGCTTTGAGAGCAGCCAGGTTTTCCTCCTCCACATAGCTGAACAGGTTCTGGATGGCCAGCGTGGTCATCTTGATGGACGTGGTGGTGTCCATGTCTGCGGTCTGTCACTGCGCCCCCTGCTGGCAGGACACACAGCTCATTACAAGATGTATTATTAAAGGATGAAACCAGCAGCAGGATATAAAGCCATTAAATGATCATTAAAGTGATCAACACATTCAGGATCAATATTATCTGATCTATCATTCTGCATCAGGAGCACTTTTACTTTGGTACTTTGAGTTTATTTATGCTGATACTTTTGTACTTTAAGTGAGAGTTTGAATGCAGGATTCAGATGAGTATTTTAGTATTACTACTTTAACTGCAGTAAAGATCTGAGTTCTTCCTCCACCTGCCAGGTAAACGCAGACTAGTGACAGACTGTCTGTGTCTGTGTATTTATTGGTATGACAGTGAAGTACTGACGTGTAACTGTACAAGACATTTAATCCTCTTTCAGCTTCCTTTAATGTCGGAGCCGTGAACCTCAGATCAGCCAGCAGACGTCTCTCTGGGCTCTGCTGGACCACTGATAACACTTCAATAAACTCTGAGATGATCGAGCTGCTGACATTTGCTTTCAGGTTGCTGTCAGATTTTACTGTCACCACGGAAACACCACCAGCCAATCAGATCTCAGCTTCATCCTCATCCTTCACAGAGATCAATAAAGTCTTATCTGCAGCTGTGGAGACCTCCTGTTTAATGATGTATCCAACACTACACTACCCACAAGCCTCGTGGGGTCCAACATGTGAATCCACCAATCAGAGGTGCCGCTGTCGTCATGGAAACAGTCTCCTAGCACAGTCACATACATATGTCACATATACCTGGTGACCGTATCCAACTACCTCACGTCTCGTTCACATGTAAGAAAAACAACCAACATGGCTGCTGGTAGCAGGTAGCAGCCAACGTTACTGACAGCTGAGTTTGAAGCAGTGACTTACTGAAAGTCTCGTTGTGATTAGTACCTGTTTGTTTTCTCGTGTCCATCAGTGATAATGAAGCTACAGTAGATTCAGTTCAGTCCTTTTTAAAATGTCTGCTGGCCTCACTATTCTTCAGCAAAGGATGTTTGTCAGAAAACCACAACATTAATATATAACAAATACTGCAGGTACCTTTAAGAGGAGTTCAGGTGTAACACAAGGTCCGTTTACTAACCTCCATTAACCTTAGACCACGCCCTGTTTGTTATTAACATCTAACACAACAACATGCTGTTACTGCAGTACTCATCACGTTACCACAGCATGTTACTGCAGTACTCATCACGTTACCACAGCATGTTACTGCAGTACTCATCACGTTACCACAGCATGTTACTGCAGTACACAGCATGTTACTGCAGTACACATCACGTTACCACATCATGTTACTGCAGTACACAGCATGTTACTGCAGTACACATCATGTTACCACAGCATGTTACTGCAGTACACAGCATGTTACTGCAGTACACATCACGTTACCACAGTACGCATCATGTTACTGCAGTACTCATCATGTTACCACAGCATGTTACTGCAGTACTCATCACGTTACTGCAGCATGTTACTGCAGTACTCATCATGTTACCACAGCATGTTACTGCAGTACACATCATGTTACCACAGTACACATCATGTTACCACATCATGTTACTGCAGTACACAGCATGTTACTGCAGTACACAGCATGTTACCACAGTACACATCATGTTACCGCAGTACACATCATGTTACCACATCATGTTACCACATCATGTTACTGCAGTACACATCATGTTACTGCAGTATGAGTACACGGTGTTTTCTGTCCGCAGTAATCTGAATAACCTGAATAACCTTCACGCTGTCACAGCGGCTTCACTCATTCATTCAGCGAACACAAAACACAAACAGACATTAAACCGAACGGTCCAATAATCAAGTGATTGGTTTAATCGAACAGAAATCGAACATATAACCGTCCCTCTGACCGATTCAGCGTCGTGACAAGTGTCAATCAAATACTAATCGATGACAGCAAAGGATGCTGACGGTAAAAACCGAAGAAAATGTTTCTACCTTCACAAGAGAATCAGATTCGGTTTCTGCGCTCCGGGTTCGGGTCCAGCCGGGTTTCGGTGCCTTCTTTCCGGCGGGTTTGTCTGCGTGTCCTCGGCCTGTGTCCGGATGACAGCCTGCGCTCACTCTCCATCCAGAACAACAGCAGCCATCTTTGATCAGAACAACAACCGGCAGAGACGCAGCCAGCCAGAGCCCGCGGCTGCGCCAAGCGCGCCAAACACACAGCGCCACTTCCGCTCTGCGCCGTCACAATAAGAGCACGCACCGGGAGCGTCGCGCTACAACAAGCCAACTCTCCAGCCAGATTCACAGCGGGACGCAACACGGGCCTGAAAACCACTCTGCAGTCATCTCCCTCCATCCATACTCTGCACGTCCTGCTTTGTTTTCACCGAACCAACAAGTAGTCTGCTCTCGGTACCTTATTTTGTAGGTGTCGTTGTTATTTCCTGTGTGTAAAAGTGACTCTTGACAATAATCACAAAGACTTATTTATTATTGGGGGGGTGCAGGGTGTGGACTGGCGTTAATCGATTATACAGAAGAAGGTGCCAGTTTACCAATCTATTCATGTGAAGGTAGCCGGGGGGGGGGGGGGGGGGGCTTTCGATCATGTGTCCTGGTTCAGCAGAGAAGTGACGTCATGTTTTATCAGTTCATCATCTGAGGAATAAACATCGTTACTTATTAACTTTCAGAGGAGCTCACAGCCACTTCAGCAGGGTTTAAAGTGCAGCAAGCAGGTCCCACACCGAGTCCAGGTCCCACACCGAGTCCTGGTCCCACACCGAGTCCAGGTCCCACACAGAGTCCTGGTCCCACACCGAGTCCAGGTCCCACACAGAGTCCTGGTCCCACACCGAGTCCTGGTCCCACACCGAGTCCAGGTCTCACACCGAGTCCAGGTCTCACACCGAGTCCTGGTCCCACACCGAGTCCAGGTCTCACACCGAGTCCTGGTCTCACACCGAGTCCTGGTCCCACACCGAGTCCAGGTCTCACACCGAGTCCTGGTCCCGCACTGAGTCCAGGTCTCACACTGAGTCCCGTCTGGGACAGAGGTCACCTGTTCAGGTGATCAAGTTACTACAAACATCCATTTATTTTCTCTTTGTTTCTCTCCTCCTCCTCCTCCTCCTCCGGTGCCGCCCCCCGCCCCCCCCCCACAGGTACAGATCGCCTCCTGGCCCACGCAGGCAGCACACAGGTGCTGTGTTTTGGGGGGACGTTGCTCAGAACTTGATCTAGATCTTAGAAGAAAGAATATGAGGAAGTAATCTGCAGAGCACGTGGAGCCGACCTTCATCCACCTGAGTGAAACTCACCTGTACCTGGGGGGGGGGGGTCAGCGCTTCACATTTGGCGTTCGTGACCTTTAATTCCTGAGCAGGAGACACGTGAAGGTTCAGGTACTCAGCTGAGCGTACACACATCAACACACCTGCAATGTCAAGTGTCAAAAAAATCTCAGTTTTAATCACATAATTTACAAAAAACAAACATTTTGTCCATATCAAACGTACAGGTTGGCGGCTGGCTCGCTGTGACAACATGAACTGTTCACCACAGCCTCTTTATTCATCGGCAAGGTCCCGTCCTCATCCAGGTCTCACAGAGGTTTGAGAAGTAAACACAACTCTAAAAATACTGATGTGGAAACATACAGGAACTTAAGAAATGTGGAGACACAACTACAAACATGAAGCAGTCAGTCAAAGTGATGCTGAACCCAAACACTTTCATCCTGTTTCCTCTTCTACGCAGAAACAGTCACCAGGAGCTGACGTGTCTGGGCCGGCTGACCAATCAGAGCCGTGCCGACATGACGCCACTTTTTATATAATATCAATGGCGTACGGAGGTGGTGTTTTCCACTCATTAACCACAACAGCTAATCAGAACTTATCTATTATACCAGCTGAAACTGAACCGAGCCAACACTGGTAACTAACCTGGTTCAACTGTTTTATTACTAACTGGTTTAGCTTTCTCACTGAGCTGAGTTCCCTGCTGTTAACCTGATCCAAACCGGATTATTTTAGCTGCTGAATGGAGCCATTAATTAACCAGCTTCTAAACTAAGCCTTAGCTGAGGGAACTAACCCTGAACCGGCGGGTGAATGTTGGCGTCACTTCCTGCTGTTTTCTGTCGTCTGAGCGTAGTTTCAGGTGACATGGTGGAGTTTGGGCTCGGCTCCTACAGGGCTGCGAGGCGTTTATGGTTGCGTCTCCACACATCTTACATCGAAGCTTACAGATTACATGAAGAACAACTCGACAAAAAGTGACATCTACAAATGTAAACAGGGCCTCCTCACACACCCACACAGAGGAAATACTGATCCCGTCTTTTCTTGTAAAGAACAAAACAACTAAGGCGACTGAGTGGAATAATCATTGGCACTTTCTCCAAACTCATTCGTAGGAATACTGTGATGTGGTGGTTTACTAGATTCTAACAGGAGGACGTCTGGGAGGAAACCTTCAGCCACTGTTTAATGCACTAACTCACTGGCCTCATTTAGTCATCCACTGGCTCATTCATTCATCATCCATTCACTCATTTCCCTCTTCATCCTTTCATTTAATCCTCCCTTCATCCTTTCATTTCTGCACATGGACAGTCAGCAGCAAAGAAAAGTGAGACAGTTCAACACTACATAGGCGGCCACGATGTTCCAAACACAGCTGTATATATACGTATTTATATATATGTCCTCCATCATCGACCCACAGAAGGTTTGAGTCCCGGCAGTCGTTCTTTGTAAAGTCGTAGTCTTGTGGGAAAACACCTCATCAGGTACAACACAGGCCTTCAACAGTCAGGGCCTGTTTTCCTCCAGCGAATCCAAATAAAACAGTATTTTAACATCATGACCATCGTGCTTTTGTACCCAGACGGGAGGAAGGTCCGTTTGATGTGGTTCACCTCCTCGTCTTTTATACACGCTGATGGAAATATAATGTTGTAGTTGTTCTTTGTCCTCATGTGGTTTTCTCCTTCTGGCTGCAGTTGCTGTCTGTAGCCTCCAGGTGGTGCCGGACCGGCTCCTGGAGGAGGTTCTTCTGCTGGTCTCTGAGGCGGAGATGTCTCGGTTTGACCGGCAGCGCCATGGCCAGCAGAACGCAGCCGATGTGGAGGCTGAAGCACCAGGACCTGCAGGGAGGAAACAGCTGAGGGTGAGGAGGGATTTCAGGTGAGCAGGTCGAAGATGCACGTGGCTCCAGGAGCTACAGAGCAGCTCCCAGTGTTCAGGTGTTCTGACATAATAGTTATCAGTGTTGGGATGTGGTTTATGGTAGACGGTGGTGGGAAGGTGAAAACAATCAAAACAGCATTTTATTAGGGAGAAATTTCCTTAATGATGCACTTCAGCTGATGTGAGGCCGCCATGTTTGTTTGCATGCCGGATTCTCAATATTGTTTTACCTCCAAGTCAGAAGAAACCAACACAATGTTTAACATGACTTAAACCTGACTGTTACAAAGTTCAACCTGAAATAAACCTGACTGTTACAAAGTTAAACCTGGGTTAAACCTGAATTTAACCTGACTGTTACAAAGTTAAACCTGAATTAAACCTGACTGTTTCAAAGTTAAACCTGGGTTAAACCTGAATTAAACCTGACTGCTACAAAGTTAAACCTGGGTTAAACCTGAATTAAACCTGACTGTTACAAAGTTAAACCTGAATTAAACAAGCCTGTGAATATTCTAATTCATCCAGGTCATAGTTATCTCAAGGAAATTGAATCGAATGCAACTGGACTTGGTTATATGTCTTTGAAGAAGTTTCACCTCTCATCCAAGAGGCTTCATCAGTTCATGCTCGTCTGACTCAGCTGGGACTAGTCTGACTAGCTAGTGTGGAGATCCAGGTATTTAACCTCTGTGGAGGCGTTCACAAGGCCAATGATGTCATTGGATCGTTAGTGCTCCATGAACCTGAATTAAACCTGACTGTTTCAAAGTTAAACCTGGGTTAAACCTGAATTAAACCTGACTGCTACAAAGTTAAACCTGGGTTAAACCTGAATTAAACCTGACTGTTTCAAAGTTAAACCTGAATTAAACCTGACTGCTACAAAGTTAAACCTGGGTTAAACCTGAATTAAACCTGACTGTTTCAAAGTTAAACCTGGGTTAAACCTGACTTTTACTAAGTTAAACCTGGGTTAAACCTGACTGTTACAAAGTTGAACCTGGGTTGAACCTGGGTTGAACCTGACTGGCTCTCTGACCTGTAGAACTTGATGGACGGACCCACAGACAGCAGGACGAAAGGCACCACTGTGTAGCAGATGGCGATCTGAGTGGCCGCCCACGTGATGACATCATAGACCAGTTTGTGGGAGGGAGACCGCAGGAAGTACGGCCGAACGTTGTGTCGGACCTGAGACGACAAAGCGTTTATTCAAACAGCTGCAGTCAGAAAAGAAGCATTAAACACAAGCCGAACCGTAGCAACACAGCGTATGCTAAGCTAACAGCTCACCGCTCGAGCAGCCAGCGTGATGACGATGCCGGTGAGGAACGTGAGGTAGTAGCCTGGATAAGCTCCGTGCCACATGGCTGACAGGATGAAGGTGGCTGCTGTCGGGTGGTAAGGACATCGCTCATAACACACCCTGCGGGTCAGAGGTCAGAGGTCAGAGACATTCACAGCCTCAAAGGCAGCCTACATTCATCCTAAAATATCAATAAATCAACCTCTCTCCGTTACAGCCTCAAACCAGGCGGATGGGCGTGGTTTCCACACGATGCTTTACTTTGGTGGAATATAATCAGAAAACGACATGTACTGACACCGTGGAGCAGCCGACTGACACATGTAAAACACACTGAACTGTCACAAGATGAAATTAAAGTTTGCACAGTGGTTATAAGTTTCTGAACACCAGGTTTTATCACAGCTCTGCACCGCCGGCTGCTGTTGGATTATCAGCTGATTTAACCTTCGATCTTTGAGTCTCATGCTGTTTATTTCAGCAGGTGTTGCAGCCCCGGCTGTGGCGCAACAAGGAGCACAGATGACACGGAGTTTGAGTTGCACCGTTGTTGTTTAACAGGTTAAATAGCAGATAGTAATGTGAGGTGTGTGTGTAAATGAGTTAGGATGGAAGGCTGTAATCTGAGTAAACAGTGTCTGTCCTGTTAGAGCTCCACCAGCAGGTGGCAGCAGACTGCAGCGTACCAACCAGCTTCACAGGAAGCCAATCGGATAAAATAGAATTTCATTTATTCACAAAATATGGCAAACCCATCTGTGAGAGTCCAGTGTGAACGGTTCGGTTTGTGTACAGCCCGGTCTGTCTGCACACGTCTTCATGCATTAAACAGCCCAGAAGTTAAAGCTACTTGTCTCTTTGTACTGTGTGGCTACCCTGCAGATCAAACACATCAGAAACACAATAAAAACAAAATAAAAATGGACCTTTTGAGCCAGTGAGCTGTCTGAATGTTCCAGTTGTCGAGGAAAACTTTGAAGCTCGTGGCTAACTGAAACAAAACAGAGAACATTTTTATTAAGTTTCATTAGTGAAATCAAAGTTTATACAAGAATAACAGTCAGTTCAGTTAGGTAGCGGATTCCAGAGCACTCTTCATAAAGTTGGTGTGTAGTCCAGATCCCTGACAGTCCTGACCTCGATGTTTAGGATCCTCAGGTTGGAGATGAGGTCCCAGCGAGGAGAGCCGTCACTGTCATAACCGTTGAAGCCGAAGCCGGCGGCGTTGTTGATGGCATCGGCTGAGGTCAACAGGAGATTAGAAGAAGAGGTGTTAGACAGGTGAAACTCTCTGACAGACTCAGTGTTTGCTCTGAGGTTTATGGACATACAGTCAATGAGATGCCGTGGTCAGAAGTGTGCTCTGTTACACCTGTAACCACACCCAACAGTGATGTCACCGTGTACTGGAGTGCACCTGTACATCACTGCAGCACGGTGAGATGTTAAACCACTGCAGGTCAGCAAACACAAGATCTAAGTGATATTGAGGACAGTTCATTGGATTTTGTTGTTTCTATCCAGCTCTTCTACCATGCCACATGCATCTTTAATCTGCATATAAACATCCGTGCCAACACAAGTAGAGGAAAGACTGCAGGAACAAGAAGACAGAAAAGAAAATATAAACAGAAAAGCAGAGAAACATCGATCGAGGTTTCACCCACCGAGCGTCCACACAAAGTAGTACTTAGGTCTGGTGGTCAGCATGGACAGGTACAGGTAAACCACCCGAGCGTAGAAGGGCATGTTGGCGATGAAGTCATCGTCGATGTTTCGTTCCACAGGGAAAACTTTACACACCGACAGAAAGACAAGGAGGCAGAAGAAGGAGGTGGCCACTTTACGAACGACCTCCGTCTGAGGAAACAGACACAGACGTTTCTATATTTTAGTTTCTACATGAAACTGAGAGCAGACTTTGTTCCACATGTTGGGTCCTGAGAGCATCTCGTTGTTTCACCAACAGTCGACAGAGAGCCTCGTCACTGAGTGGACATTTTGTCAGCATCGCTCCTCTAAATTATGAACACACGTGTTCAGAGAAAGAGCTTTAAAAGGCTCTGAGAACAGGCCTGGATTATCACAGAAACAAGACCACACACCGTTCACAGCTCTGACGCTGTTAAAAACCATCATCGTCATCATCATCATCATCGTCGTCAAAGTTTACAAGTTTCAGAAAGATCGTCAACTTCACCAGGACAGAAAACAACCGACAACTCTACTGCCTTTCTTTACTGGACTCTGTGGTCAGGTGACGTACGTTTGGTGAGGGCTCGCTCTGCCTCAGCTTTCTGTTGGACTTCCTGTCGGCTTCCTGGTCTCTATGGCGACGGGGGTCTCCCTCAATGAAGGCGATGTAGTCGTTGTAGGAGCAGGTAGGACCGGCCAGGATGCCCATGAAGTTACAGTTGTAGCTGAAGTACTCCAGCAGACTGGGCATCCTCCTGAACACACACAGGTTTACCAGTGAACCGCTGCGGCTCTGCGCACCACACTGGTTTCTACACTGGGAGCTGTGGTACCAGTTCAGAGTGATGCTGAGTCCCTGCTATCATCGTGAAAGCACCTTAAACCGTTAATTAATCAAACACAAGACTACTAAATGGGTGAGAATGAACACATCAGTACTGAACATTGCCTGCATGCATTGTATTTCGTAGTAGGAAAGGACAATACAGTTAGTACAGTTACAATATATTTGTACTTGTTACATTTACAGCTGTTTTATTTTCACTTTCACTTATCTGTCAGCTGAATTTGCAGAAAACTTATGAGAATATAAAATGTTAACATTGTTACACAGTCAATGAAATTACTGAATAAAGTGTTGAATAATATATTTGAATTTAATATTATAGAAGAAGTCTGAAGAGACATTTAATGGAAGCAACACAACCAGTGAAACAAACCTAATCGCCAGAATCTTCTGTCCTGGAGTCAGATGTTCCTCTTTTCGAGCCATTCCTGTACCAGAGAAATAAAGTTGAATGAAAGCTGCAGCTTTGAGCAGATAATATGCACCTTCCATCAACTCCAACATACGGACCATCGTGGATCTCAAACGCCAGGCTGGTGATCTTCTGTGTTATCACCATCATGGGGCTGCAGGGAGAACAGAGGCAAAGCACGCACTTTAAAGCCAGGTATGGAAATAACTGCGATAAGACAGCTGGAGATGCAGTCTGAAGAAGCAGAAGCATGGAGGAGGAGTTCCAGTCTCACCCTGTGAAGTCAGCAGAGTACATGCCGTAGTCGAAGACATAGACTCGAGTGATCTGACACAGACTCAGATAGCTGAGAGCCACCAGGAGGCAGTACCTGAAAATAACACAGCGAGCAGTTTTTATTCATTTAGCTTTAACACACGGTGACTGATATGATCCAAGCTAAGTGCTGTTAGTGCCCCTGGGAGGCTGCAGCGGTCAAGGTCGCTGGTTTGATCCCTGAGCTGTGCTCATTACCACCACTCCGCTGCCCTCCAACAAACAGCTTCCATCTCCATCAGTATAAACGTGTGTCAGTCGGCTCAGACTCTAATGGATCTGACTGCACTCGTCTTCATCTCTGGACTAATGAATGGCCGCTGGTGCTTCTTCTTCTTCTTCTTCCTCTTCCTCTGGCAGTGGATTGATCTGAACCCTGAACCTGATCCCTCTAATCATCAGACCTCTCATACGCTACAGTGATCAGTTACAGTCTGATTTTTACTACACAAACATGATGAACCAGTGGTACGAGGACTTACTTGTGCATGTGTTCGACTCCCGTCAGGATCATGATGCCGTAGGTGAGTCCACTCTGAAACAGGAAGTGAAGGGCGTACCTGGAAAACACAGGAAATGAAGGGATTCATCTCACCAACATCTCAAACCAAATACCTGCGGACCTAAAGACATCCCCATCAATTCATTTATCAATCAATAACTCCAATGATTCTCTGGTGTTTTATATCACAGTAAACTGAATATAATATAAATCGAAATGAATTCACGTCACCAGTGTTAGAAGAAGTATTCAGATCCTTTACTTTAGTAAAAGTACTAATACCAAAATGTAGAAATACTCTGTTACAAGTAAAATGTTACTTACGTAGAAAATATGTAAAATAGAAAATGTACTTCAAGTATTTAAAGTAAAAGTACTTAATGCAGAAAAATGTCCCCTGTGAGTTTATAGAACATCTAATGATCTACTATATCCATCCATCCATCCATCCATCCATCTATATATAGATACATATTATTAATATTTATGCATCAATGTTTAAGCAGGAGCTAATTTTTGACTGTTTTATATTAGGCTGCAACTAAATAACTATTTTTACAGTTTTGTATTACTACTTTTACTTACCTAGCTACTATAGGATGCTTACAGCAATGCTCGAATGGGATTAAAGGACGGCGTCATACTGCTGTGTTCCAGGTCGTATAAACGTTAGAAATATGACAAATTGTTATAATTTCTCCGCTTCCCAATTGATCAGCAACTGATCAAGCCCTGAACCGGTGAGAGACGGGCCGACCGGTTCAGGGATAAACAGCCATAAATATTTAGGCAGCCAGCTTTGTGTTGACATTTGTCAGTGACGTTATAAGTTGCAAATATGGCCAGATGTCCCTCCGGGTTTCACTGTCCGTCGTCTTTTCAGTTACTGATCAGTCAGGAAGTGGTGAATTGATTATGATTTATCAGATTCCTTATGTTTATACAAGGTGTGACCTGGAACACAGCAGAACGCCGTTATCCTTTAACAGCGTCTGAGCTTCCCGTCTGAGTGAGACGGCAGAGGAAGATGGCCGCCGCCTGAATCTGGTGCATGACGACATTAACATGCTCAATGTAACGTGGCACAGGTGTCTGATGAAAAGTGGCACGATGAAGTAGAAGCTGACGTCAGCGAGACACACTTTTTGAGTTTGTACATGTTAAAACAGGCTGAGTGTTTTCTGTCTTTCTTCAGAGCTGACCGACGACGTAAATCTTACCAGCCGAAGCAGAAGAGAGCGAAGTAGAGTCCCAGTAAAGTGGCCACCACGTGTCTGATGAAGGGACTGGTTTTACTGGGATGAAGGAAGAGACGAAACCAGAAGGCCGACAGCAAAGCACAGAGCTGACACACCACAAAGTTTACCTGCAGACAACAGAGAGGGAAGAAGACACACCCAAGCTTAAATACTCAATATACTAAATATATTATATAATACTAAATACTGCAACAGAGATCCAAAAGTCAGGATTCAGTATTAGTAGTAGTGTCAGCAGCAGCAGGTGTTGTTCAGGTGAGTTTCAGTGTCTTTAAAGTGAACTCGGAGTGTTTCGTCATCTCTCTGACGTCTCTGCTTATAAAATTAGACCCTCAGCAGATATTTATAGTCTCTGAGCTACGACCTGCCGTCCATTAGACAGATTACTCGACAAAAGCATCAGTGGAGAAAAGTGTCCACTCCTACAGAGTCCAGAGGGTTCGTGTTCTGCAACAGTTACACCACCAGGAAGTCAGACGCTCGGATCCTTCATGGTCTTTTTCATGTCCATCAGCTGACTAATCTGACTGGAAAGGTACATTTCTGCACTGTGGTATTAGTACTTTGACTAAAGTACCAGGGTTCTTCTCCCACCACAGTCCAGCAGGGCGTCAGCAGCTTCATTCTGCTTCCTGTTAATTCTCTGTTATTCTGTGAGTGTCGTGCAGTCGGAGGCGACTGAGGTCACAGAGCTGAAAGCAGTAAATGAAGAGAGAAGAAGAGACGACCTCCAACATGATGAAGTCTCACTCTGCTGAACCAGTGAACAACAAGAAAGAGATGGATGATGAGGAGGAGGCTCTTCATTAAACTCTCGTCCTTGAAGCCGTTTATTCTGAGGACAAACGTCTTCTTCTTATCAAACTCCATTAGTCATGTTTCCTCTGGAGGATTCACACTGTTTTAATGTCTGTGTTCATATTTGTTCATTTAGAGCTGATTGATGATCAGTATCTTTAAATTTAACCCTGTTCAACACTACAAGAAATATATATTATAATATGAGGAATCTTCACTTCTTCAGTTAAAACTTCATCTGGTTTTAGCTTCTCAAATGTTTCTTATTTTTAAAGCATTGTAAATTAAATTAAATCTAAATTTGAAGTTTTAACCAAAATCACAGCCTTGATCTTCTCTTTTTTAGTATTTACTATTTTCTCCTGTCCCACTGTTGGATTTATTATTCCTTTTTATTTCACCTTCTACACACTCAACAATTCATTAATTAATGAAATAAGTTGTTATAGTGTTTTCTATAGTGTCAGAATATATCTGACCAGGTTTAAAGCTCCACTAGAGACTAGTCACCACCTCTGCAGCTCTGCAGAGCTTTTATTCTCTTTTAGCTGCACATTTCCTGTCTGCTTCAGTCTCAGTGTTCCAGAATAAAAGCTCAGATAAACCTGCTGAGGAATAAACAGCAGACAGACTCAGTCAGAGAGCAGCTGGTGAACCCAGTGCAGCGTTCAGCAGCTACAGAGCAGACGTTCCCCTCAGAGGAGGTGGAGACCAAACACAGAGCTCACAGAGAGAATACTGAACTCAAACGAGTCCACAGAAAGGATCGTGTTGCTGCGTCACTGCTGAACGTGCAAATAAACAACTTGATCACAAATATGCATCAACTGCTTTTTTTAAGACGATAATATGTCAACGTTGTGTGTCTGTCAGCTTCTGTAACGTCCTCCTGCCCACGAACGGCCTCGTACGTCAACTCACGCAGCTTTAAGTTTTCATGATGGACATGAACATGAAGTCTCACAGTGGATCCGGATCAAACTAATCTACTTCATCAGACTGTTCACTTTGACTGGAGAGTAAATCCTGCATGTTTCTATCTCTCAGGCCACATTAACCCTTTAATCCTCCAGCTGTGGACCAACATCTGGTCCTGGCGTGGAGCTGCACTCTGAGAGCAGCATTAGAGGTTAAACCTCACTCACTGTATCAGGACACACACACTCTCTCACACACTCTCACACACACACACACACACACACAAACACACACACACACACACTCACTCTCACACACACACACAAACAGAGACACACGCACACAAACAGAGACACACGCACACAAACAGAGACACACGCACACACACACAAACACACACACAAACACACACCAACTCACACACACACTCTCTCACACATACACAAACACACACACTCTCAAACACACACAGGGTGATAAACTGGTTTCTGATGGATCTCCTTCATCCTGGCCTTAGTTTACTCTTCAGTCTTTCACACTCAATGTTCCAGTTTGTAATCTAGGAGGATTTTCTGTTTTCTGTCTCATCTTTACATTTGGACCTGTTAGTCAAACACAAGAAGACTTTTGAACTTTAGGAAACCGTAAAAAGCATTTGTTCATATTTTCTGACATCAAATGAAAGCTGTGAGTTATATAAAGTCACAAAGTT
Source organism: Lateolabrax maculatus (assembly GCA_031216445.1). Classification (NCBI taxonomy): domain Eukaryota; kingdom Metazoa; phylum Chordata; class Actinopteri; order Acropomatiformes; family Lateolabracidae; genus Lateolabrax; species Lateolabrax maculatus. The sequence goes on along the minus strand of CM062212.1, from coordinate 571,527 downwards.
TAAAGTCTCAGCTGTCGGTGGAAGTAAACAACATAACACTGTGACGGCTGTAAAAGATTTCACATAGTGGTAGAATCAGTTAAATGAAGTCCAGAGAGTCGGTTTCCATGGTTACAGCATCCTGTGCTTATTGAATCTTGTGGTGATGGAAAGTGTAAATATTTCTGCTTCGTGTCTCTTCACTAACACCTGAGAAGGCGTTCGAGCTGAAACCACTGATCATTTTCACTATGGATTGGAGCATTTTCTCGACTGATAACTTGATAGGGCCTGAGTTTGTCCTGTCAGGCAGGCGGCTGGGTCCTGGCAGCTTGTTTGGGTTGGATTTCAGCGCCCAGGGACACGACAGCAGCGTAACACCTGATCCAGCTGTGTAGTGAAACAGGCCACGCTTGTTGATGTGTTGGTCATTAATAATGGACGGCGTGTAAACTGAGCGATTACGGTCGGACGCTCGGCTCCACTCAGGAGAAAAATGACCGCTGTTTCTCCCCGAAGCATCGACGGCCTTCGTTACATAACAGACGACACGAGTTAATGAGAAAGTGAGCTGTGACTAACGCGCTCCGGACAGGAAGATGGAGGAGGAAACACTGACTGGGACCAGAGGTCAGGAGCCACTGGTCCCAGTACAGAGGGCCAGAAACTGACTGACTGACTGGTTTTATTCAGTTCACACAAACATTCTCCAGGATTTAAACTTAGCTTTGTGCTAATGTCACTGTGCTAAGTGGAGTTTATCTTCACTAAATTAAAACATGACATCACAGACTAGTTGTCCCTCACAGACCTCAGATCAGTAAAGTACAGAAGTATTCTCAGCTTCATGTAGTTAAAGTCTCAGCAGTAAACAGGCAGGAAACTACTGCTGTAATCTGTAATAATGCACTTTATGTAATAATGGTATGGGGGGGGGGGCTCAGCTGTCAGGTGGAGAACAGATTACTGGTCTTCAGTTGAAGTAAATGTCACTTTCCCCAGTGGAATATGTGATTTTACATGATGGGAGCTGTGGTTTCTATCTGGAGGAGAGCGCCTGGGTGTTTTCTCTGGTACTGGTCTCATCATAATGGTGGTCTGGGCCCTGTGTGGAGCCGGAGCAGCATCATCAACCCCCTCCTCTTCCTCCTGAGGAAGACCAGGAGATGAAATGAAGCTGACCTGCTGCCATCGTGTCAGCAGCTGCACAGACAGGCTCATTTCATCCAGCTGCTCGGCTCATCAGCCGACCGGTTCACGGTTAAAACCGGCTTTTCGACCGGACTGCCGGGGAGTCTGAGCACCGATCCGAGGCCTGCATCCATTTTGGACGGACAGACGGGCGCCGCACCGCCTGTCTGATCCGCCCGGTGCTTCGTCAGACGGGCTTTTTGTTGCTCTCTCCGGCCGAGCATGTCGCATTTAACGCCGAGTGTGTGAGCCCCGGGAGCCGGTCCCCGCCCCGGAGCCCCCCGGCTCCGAGGCTCCGAGGCTCGGGTGGTGTGGACCAGAGGTCCCGGTGGATCTTACCTGGTCCAGCGGCAGGTTGGTGATCTCGCTGACCGGCTGCAGGAGGCTGGAGCCGGTGCAGGCCGTGGATCGGCTGTCTTCAGCGGCCATTGCTCCGTGTCACGGCCGGTTTGCTGCTTCTGTGTCCGGCTGCAGCGGCTCAGAGGCGGCGGCGGAGGCTCCGTGATCCGCCGACAGTCTGTGTGTCTGCGAGTCCTGCTGCTGATGCTCCTTCCTCCTCTTCTTCCTGCTCCTCCTCCTCCTCCTCCTCAGTCTGGCTGTCTCCCCCCTCCTCCCCCTGATGCCCCCTCCTCCCCCTGATGCCCCCCCTTCTTCTCCCCCTCACATCCATCTCTGTTGGTGCTCCCCCCCCCCCCTTTTATTCTTTCATTCTCATCCTCCCCCTTTATTCTATTCCTCTTTCTCTTCTTCTTTTCTCCCCCTCCCCCCTCCTCCTCCTCCTCCTCTCTACACCCTGTTCTTCCTTCTATTCTTCTTTCTCTTTGTTTCTTCTTCTCCCCTCTCATCCTCCCTCCACTTCTCCTCCATCTCCTGCTCTCTCTTCTTTTTTCTCCTTCTATCACTATGTCTCCTCCTCTTCCTCCCCAAAACATGTTTGTTCTACCATGGATGGATTCTGAGACAAGGGGCCCCTGGCACAGACAGGTTGAGGCCCCCCACCCTTTTTACATAAAACACCTTTTTTTTTCTCCCTGTGGTTGTTTTTCCTCCCCCTCCTCTTCTTCTCACCCCTCCTCTTCCTCCTCTGGTCTATCTAAAGCAGGTACAGCTGAGCTTATCAGCTGATGTTTCAATTCATCCATTAAAACAAACCAGAAGGCTGCTGATGCCTGTGATTCATGTTCATGTTAATATGTAGAAAAGAAGCTTTACATGTGGCTTAATGTCACTGATGGGAGTTTTTCACAATAAAAGCATCTGTTCGCCATAAAACTCCCAGTGTCACCCAGAGAGGTTATTAGTCAACTGCCTGGTGTGGCAAACATCTAATTCAACATATATGGAAAATAAACTCTCCAATAATAAATGGAGGGATTGTTAATATTTATTTGGATTTAAATGGAGCTTTTCTGTAAAGGAAATTAACATTTTCCCACAAATAGAGTCAAAGTACATTGTTTGTCTATGGAAGCTACTTGGAAATGATTTTAGTGGTAATAATATGAATAACTGTCCTTCCTGCTACAGCTTAATAATAATGATATAATATATAATAACGATATTACCATGAGGCCTACAGGAAGAAAGCTCCTGGCTGTCAGACTCCGTCCAGCAGGGGCGGCAGAGCGCCGGCAGGCCGCGTGTCCGCTCACATTAAACTGCAGAAGAAGAAGAAGAAGAAGAAGAAGAAGAAGAAGAAGAAGAAGAGACACTTCCGGGTTGTTTGTTTGGTTTGTTGTCCTGACAGCAGCCGTTAGCTTCGGGTAGCTTCAGTAAACATGTCCGCCACAGAGGACGACACCGAGCTGAGGGATCTGCTGATCCAGAACCTGGAGAACAACGGAGTCCTCAATAAGCTCAAGGTCCGAAACATTCACTTTAGCTCTTTAACACATCATTATCTCCCGCTGAAGAGGCTAGGCTAGGCTAGGGTTAGCTGCAGGGGAACAGCGGGCCGTGACATCACAGTGATGTAGGTTATACCTGCTTCACAGGTGTGTGTTCCAGGTGTGTGTTGTCCACCGGAAGCTGAGAACACAGGACGTGAAGCTAACTGTCAGCCAGCTGAGCTATTGCGGCTAATTTTGTTGTTCTGTTGAGAAACTTGTTCTTCACTGAGTGTTTCCACTCCTGCTCCTCCTGCTCCTCCTCCTGCTCCTCCTGCTCCTGCTGCCTCAGTAAATACTGCAGTAGTACTTTTTAATGTTCCTCATCTGTCTGACAGCTGTAGTTCCTGACTTACGTATTCTTACTCTGTGGTACTTTTACTGCAGTGAGAGATGTGAGCACCAGTCTGACAGATGAATCTCACTCCTCTGTGTAAACTTAATACTGAGTATTAGAACTAACTCTCACAGTAAAAATACTCCATTATCGCTCGGGATCCCAGACGAGTTCTCAGGTGTGTTAGTCTAGCAGCTCTCAGTTCACCTGCTGTTTCCAGGTGTGTTATCAACCGCCAGAGACAACCAATCAGAGCGACGACACGTCGTCCTGTCAGAAGTTCAGCAAACACATATTTCTGATCAACACAACGTTTAAGTGCAGTTGTTTGTTCTTCTTTTAGAGAAAATGTTCCGTCCGGTCCGTGTAATGCTGCCGCTGCAGCCGCCGGGGAACACGGCAGCCATCTTGGATTTTTTACCTGAAAGGCGCTCCTCTCTGTCAGTCATCGTATTAAACCCGCCCCATACTAGATAAACGCTTGTGATTGGCCCGCCTTATACCAGTACTGAGGAAATCAGTGTGAATGGGGGGGCAGAGCAGATAAAACATGAGCTGCAGATTCGTCTGATTCCAGGGAAACTCCATTACAAGTAACAGTCAAAAATGTACTTAAAGTATTAAAAGTCAAAGTAGTTCTTCAGTTCTGGTTGAGGTAGTTTGTGTTCTGCTGAGTACATTAGTAGGATAGTACTGCATCATATAACAGAAGTATTTCATCTTTTATTTCTGTCAAAAGTAAGTTAAAAGTTCAATATTTCCCTCTGAGATGTCGCGGAGGAGATGTACAAAGTACAGGTATGCTGTCTCCACCTGTCTGACTGGTGTCCTGTGTCCCCTGCAGGCGGAGATGAGGGCAGCAGTGTTCCTGGCGATGGAGGAGCAGGACAGACTGGAGGTGACTGTTAGCTTCAGATGCAGATGGTTCTCCTGCTGTTCCTCTGGAGCTCCTGTTTACTTTGTTCTTTGTTCTCCTCAGAACAAAAGTCCTCTGATCAACGAGAACCTGAAGAAGAGTCTCAGCACTAAAGACGGTCAGTGTGTTGCTCCACTCTGCCTGCTGCCATGTGTGGCTGGTTATTACCTGTTACGGGGTCAGAAGTCTTCAGTTGTTGCAGTTCATGTCTGTCACCAGGCGGTGGAGCTGTAGTGCCTCCACACCAGGTCCTCCGCTCTGTTCTTTGGGTTGTAGAGTTGAGTGTAGAAGCACAGCTCCACCTGTAGATCACCAACAAATAGAGGGTGAGATACACAAAGGGCACGACAGCACTGCCTTCTCCTGCGGCACAAAGGAACAGAGGTGTAACTAACGAGACCCTTTTAGTGCTCTGAGAACGAGTGAACCTACAGTGTGAACGGCAGATTTAAACAGAAGGTAAACAGAGAAGCTGAAGATGTTTGTGCAGAGAGAGAGAAGGAATTAATTTACCAGCTCAGGTCCTGAAGGAAAACCTGCTAAATGACCCTCAGGGTTGTTCAGCTTCATTTCTAAACTTTAACTTTAACAGGCTCATCCTGGCTGGTGTTGTGTTCGGGTGTTGTGTTCGGGTGCTGTGTTCGGGTGTTGTGTCCGGGTGCTGTGTCCGGGTGCTGTGTCCGGGTGCTGTGTCCGGGTGCTGTGTCCGGGTGCTGTGTCCGGGTGCTGTGTCCGGGTGCTGTGTTCGGGTGTTGTGTCCAGGTGCTGTGTCCGGGTGCTGTGTTCGGGTGTTGTGTCCAGGTGCTGTGTTGACCCAGTCATGTCCCCCTGCAGGCCGCCTGGTGGCCAGCCTGATCCTGGACTTCCTGCAGGTCTTTAACCTGGACTTCAGCCTGGCCGTGTTCCAGCCGGAGATCAACTTGGTGAGTCTCTGCTGGGCCTCAGCGTGACCGAGAGTCTCTGTGGTCTTTGGGTGTCATGCTGAGATCACACCTTGTTTATCCTGTTTCATGGTTTCTGTTCGTGGTTTCAAACTCACAAATCAAAGACGTCTCCTTTCTTCTCTTCATTCACAACACTGTCTTCGATGGTGCATTCAAGGACTCTGTAACATCTGATAATGAGCAGTCTTTAAAAGAGATGAAGTTGTTTGTTGCTGTTCAGCAGCCGAACGTTGAATGTCTTTAACTCTTTAAATGCTGCATCAACAGAACTACAGGTGACTGAACAGGATAAAATAAGAGCTGAAAACATTTACACTCCAGTTCCTCTCTCTTTATCTTTATATCTGTGCCTGTAAGAGGCCCTCAGCTCACAGCTCGTGTCCCCTCTGAGGTCATACGCTCAGGAACAGGAAAAGTAGTCCCTCAGAAGTAGACTGATGCTCAGCCCGAAGCCCTGTTCTTCCATCGTCTTCTTCTCTGCTGTTGGTTCGTCTTCTTCTCTGACGTCTCTCCTGGTGTCTCCTGGTGTGTGCAGCTGAACGGTTTGGACAGTCGGGACGTGGTCTGCAGAGACCTGGGTCTGTCGGAGTCTGAGGTGAACAGGAACTCTCCCCTGCTGCTGGAGCTCGTCAGGAGAGGACGACACAAACCCACTGAGGTGAGAGGTTCAGGTTAGACTGGTCATCAGTCAATCAGCTGTCAGAGCTGCACTTCCTCTAACATCCACCAGGTGCTGCTGGATCACACTGACTGTGCAAACTGACTAACTACATTTAATCAAATCCCAGGTACTTTACTGGAGTCTTCCTCCTCCTCCTCCTCCTCCTCATCTGTCTGGCAGCTTTAGTTCCTTTACAGATGACAGTTTGTCCAGTGAAAACCTTGTATGTCTACATGTGGTGATGGTGAAATCTCTCTGATTTCTGTCTGTGGTTGTTTCAACAGGGAGACACAAGAGGACACACCCCCAAGGTCAGTGTGTAACTGTGTGTGTAACAGTGTGTAACAGTGTGTAACAGTGTAACTGTGTGTGTAGAGGGATCAGACAGTAGAGCTGGAGGAGGTGCAGCTTTGGTTTCCTGTTGATGTCAGTGTGTCCTGGTTTCTGCTGTTGAAGTTCAGACACACTTTATCTACAGACCTTCTGCTGCTGCTGCTGCTGCTGCTACTGCCAACAGTTTTCTGTGAAAACAGCCATATTTGGGTTTTTAAATATTGAATTTTAAGACTCTAAATGTAAACGGTCACGAAGGAAAACCCGACTCACCAGTTCAATACTGAAGTGACACTTTTAAAACACTTCTTGTTGTCCATTTTCTTTAATGTCTTCATGAGCTGAACTGAATAAAGTTTATTAAAAACAGATATTTCCCGTTCACGTGAACCTTCTTGTCTCTTTCTATCGTCTTGTAGGAACCGTCTCTGAAACAAATCGCGCACGTTCGGAAGAAATTTGACTTTTACGACAAGGTGAATGTCTACCTGTGCATGATGTCATCAGTCTGTGGCCAATCAAAGCGTGCGTTGTTGATCGTTGTTGTTTGTCTCTGCAGGACGGGAGCGGCTCGGTTCTAAAAGAAGACCTGAAGAGTGTTTTCACAGATCTGTTCCCCAGTCTGAACAAGTAGGTCTCAGCATGAGTGTCCAGGTGGAGCTGAAGAGGTGACAGGAACCAAGCTGATGTTTAAACTGTGTTGTTGTGACCTGCAGGAACTTCATCACCGATGAGCTCAGAGCTGCAGACAAAACCTTCTCTAAAAGTAAGATTTAAACAGTGACCCTGCTCACCTCTGTGCTCAGAGCAAGCTGTTTCAATCAGATACATGGCCAGAAGTATGTGGACAGCTGACCATTGTCAGTGTTCCAGTTGATCCCAGAGGTGTTGGATGGGGGTCTGGTCAGGACTCTGCAGACTCAGGGAAAACAAGCTGCCTGGTGTCCTGTGTGTTTAAAATCTCTGTAAGATTAAGAAGCCAAAACCAGGAGAAACAGACCAAAAGCCCTGGGGTTTGTACACCAGGGCGACCACATACTTTTTGCCATGTTATGAAAACAACCAAAAGGGCAGTTAGAGATCAGCTGACACTTTTCTCTCCATCTTCAGATGTTTGTGTGTTCCTGTTTCACCGTTTATGTCGGCTGTTGTGTTTGTGTTTTCCCAGCGATCGACTTCCAGGTGTTTCTGGGCGTTTACAGACGTCTCTTTGCTCAGTGCAGAGCTGTGGTGAGATTCACACTGTCATTGTCCAACATTAAGCACAGCACATTTAATTTAAAATGAAGAGTCGTGCTTCCTGTGGTGACGTCTGAAGTCTTTGTTCAGGTTGTTCAGGACTCTGACGTCACTCAACCTCCGAGTCACGTTCCTGAGGAGAAAATCAGCTGTCCTCCTGTCAGCAAGGTACGTCTGGTTTCACCTAGTGAGGTCAGAGCCCTGAGCTAAGACTTCATGTGTTGGCGTATATATCCTCAGAGCTTCCATTCACAAAAACCTTGAAATGGAAACTCACACTAGAGTTTTTTAACCACACCCACCAGTGATGTCACAGTGTCCTGGAGTACACCTGTACGTCACTGCTGCACTGGAGAAGATTAACCTCTGGACATTTACAGTAGTTAAGTTCCTCTTTAATGAGGAAAAAGTTATCTTAAGTAGTCTCAGACGTGTCTCAGACAAGTCTCAGGCGTGTCTCAGGTGTGTCCCTGTCCCTGTCGTGCACAGATCCCCAGATATAAAGGCCAGAGTCACAGAGGACAGAGTCAGACAGCAGCTAAGGTAACCACATGCAGAGCAGATGTAAGGACGCTCAGCTTCACGCTAACACTCTCATGTTGATACTAACTCTGACATCCAGGTGGCGCTTCGATTTCTTTATAGACCCAAATCACTTTATCAGTTTACCTGAAGCCTGCATACGATGCACCCATTGGTCTATCTGGCTGTCAATCAACTTATCAGTAGCTCTGATCCTTAAAGACAAGAGGAGCTGTCACACTGGGTCTGATCCAGAGGAGTTAGGGACTGTAAGAACTCAATGAATACTTATTGATTAGTTGTGATGATTTAGTGAACTGTTCACATTGTGGGAGTTGACCTTTGACCTCATGAAGTCAGACAGATTAGTTTGATTTGAGTAAATCTTTGTTGTTGTTCAGGTGTTACAAGGCTGTTGTGAGCTCGTAGTTTCTGTTAGTTTGTCACTGATCAGTAGTGTTTCTGTTCTGTAATCAGACTTCACACACACACACTGCTGTAATCACGACGATTCCCTCTAAAACTGTGCACGTGTGCCTCACTGTCACTGTTTCAGGTAGATTGTCTCTGAACGTCGCCCTCTGACTGTCCTGACACCACAGTTCAACTGACAGAAGATCCCAGCTGATAAAAGTCTTGATATTATCTGAGTCTCCTTCAGTTATTACCAAACTCTCGCTCTCTGCCCAGAGTTTCACCTCTCAGGCTGCTGGAGGTTGTTCTGGCTGTATGCAGCCAGGGAGGAACCTGCAGACATAACTCAGGGCTGAAAATGTACCCGCACCTTCTTTTACAGATAAAAAATATTCATATAATCTACAGTTAATATTCAGGAGGACAAATACAACATTATCTGTCATCTCTGACAAGGAAATAAAACAGCAGAGATTAACACAGAATATATATATTTATATATATTTCTACTGTATATGGAGCCCCTCTGGGGTCACATGTCAAGTATTGGATTATATTGATTGTATTTCATCAATCATTTATCACATCTGATATAACAAGTAAAAACAACATTATATGAAATCCAATTAAAATAAAAAGTAATTCAACTGTACTGTTGTTTTATTTAAACAAGGCTCCAAAGTGAAAATATCATCATATATTCATCTGTCATAAGAAACCTCAAATTTCATGAGATTTTACCGCACAGTTTTTGAGAAATTTAAAGGCAAAGTCAGCTCAAATTACATTACAACACATTCATAATTTTTTTAAACAGTTTTATAATTTATTGAATATAAATGTATGTAATATATATTAATTAAACTTTATAAGCACAACACTTTTCAACAACCTGTCAACTTAGTGTAACTCAAAGTGCTTCGATAAGAACAAATAGAACAAACAATTTGAGACGAGTAAGAACAAAACATTAAAAAACAAATATAAACAGCTTTGAATAATTCAAATACTTTAAAACATGAAATAAATGTTGAATAAAATCAGTAATGGCTGAAATATTCTAATCCAAAGCAACGTTTGAGTTTAAAGATGTTAAGACTTTCAGCTGCTCTCCTGACCTGAATTAGGTCGGTTACTGTAAATCCGTCTACGTAGAAAGACGACTTTGCAGGAGAGCGTGGGCGGTGTTCTGGATAACAGAGGAACTGTTTCCATGACGACTGCCTCTCACAAGAGCTGCAGGTTAATGGAGATGAATCATTTTTACCATGAAGGTGTGGTGAGATGACACTGCAGCTGGTGGGACTGAGGTGAGACAGGAAGTGATGTCACGTTGACTCTCATTGGGCGAGCTCAACAACAGCCATGTAGATGCTGTCTCTGGTTTCCCAGCGAGGACCCCCCTTCAGTGTCACTGTCACTCTGCCAGTTTAAACATCAGCAGGTCCTCATGAGTCCCAGCAGGTCCTCATGAGTCCAAGCAGGTCTTCATGAGTCCCAGCAGGTCTTCATGAGTCCCAGCAGGTCCTCATGAGTCCCCGCAGGTCTTCATGAGTCCTTCAGTCCGAACTTCAGTCCCTCTGCATATCAGCTTCAGTGTTCATCAGAAATGTCAAACCTGTCCTCACCTGCTGCACTAACTCACCTCCTGCTTCAGTATATATTAAAACATGATGATGATGATGATGATGATGATGCATTAAAGTGTTTCCATCCACCTGTTTTTATTTGTATTTTCAGTGTTTTTGACATTTTTAAATCATCGAATATTTAAAGAAGAAAAAGTGTGAATATTCCTGAGCAGTTTGTCGTTCATTCTTTCACTTTTTGTTTGGATGATCTTCTGGAAATTCAGTTCAGATCGGCAGCAGGTTTGGTTGGAAAGTTGATTGTTATTCATGTTGTCTGAACATGAAGAGACATGAAAGATCTCTTTAACAAAAGGCCACAGTGTAACAGAAGTCTCGGTGTGATCCATCAGGACTCGGAGGGCGAGGCGTCTCTGTGTAAAGGAGACTTCCAGCAGCAGGTCTCCAGACACAGTGAGGCGTCCGACCACAGGACCCCGTCCTCCGGCCTGAAGAGGGAGGTTGCGGACCTGGACCTGGACCTGGACGTGGAGGACGATCCTGACGACGGAGACTCGTTCTTCGACGACCCGCTGCCCAAACCACAGAAGACCTACGGCTGGTGAGACACATGACCTCTGACCTTTCACCAGTCACAGCTAGCCTGGCTCTGTGTTTGTTTACATTAAACAAACAGTAGAAGGTGTTGGTGGACACTTCCACTATTGGAACATTTTTAACTTTTTACCACTTTTGCTGTTATTGAATGTGTGAATGAGTTCAGCTAAAATCATCTCTGCAGGCATTAATATATAATATACAGTTGACACATGGATACATAAAGGTTTGTCTGTAGAACAGAACAAACACGGGGAGGCCTGAATGAGGTCGCAGGTCAGCAGCGTGCACATGTGCAGAACTCCTGTTATTTTTGGGTCGTTTTAGTCTGTCTGAGATGGTCTCTTCTCTTTGTTTCTCTGCTGCCTCCTAAGTCCTCTGGGAGAAAAGGACTCATCAGAGAGGACAAACAGTCAGAAAGAGTAAGTATCACAAGTGTACAGCTGGCAGCGTCTCTGGGAGACTGAAACACTTCAACATTTATCAGTTCAATGATAAAATTACAACTTTATCAATCGTTAAATCAGGTTTGAAACTCTTCTGTGGCAGCAGAGATTCATTACTTCCACTGTATCCTGAGCTTTTGACCTTCTTTAGCGAATGTGTAGAGTATGAATCATGCATCAGGTGAACATGGAGGTTCCTGACAGAAACTCTTTATTCACTCTTTATTGCCTTTTTAAACCCTAATGAAGTCACAAAATGGAGTTCTGCCTGATTTTAACAGTGTAGATGAATCTCTTCTTCACTCTGTGATATGAAGCTTTTTCTTTTATAGATTTAATCCTTTTCAAAAGTCACTTACTAATTAGTTAGATAATCCACAGAGTGGCGGTTCCTTAATTCAGGTTTTGAGACCTGAGATGATTAACAGGAGAACAGAAAAAATACTTTTCTATCATCTTGACATTTTTAATGAACACCAGAGAGTTTTTCCTCTTTAAGCTTCTTAAAACTGATTCGAATAAAACTCGGAGCTCCGCTCTGCTGTTCAGTTTGTACTTTTCTTCCTGTTCTGCGGTCTTTCTCTTCTCTTCTACTTTGGTTTCTCTTTGCTCTCGTTCTGATCCTCTCTGTGTCCCTGTATCATTTTTTGGAACATCGGTCCAGATGTTCGAGTCCATAAACGGCCTCCTGACATCATGTTCAGCTTATCTGACGCGTGTTGTTTAATATCGACCACTTCCTGTCTTTCTGTCCCACTTTACCTGATCGATGCTCCCGCTGCAGCACCGCTTCCTTTCCCTAAAAACAGCTTTAGCTAAATGATGTGGAATAAAACTGCAGCCTCTGGTTTACCACTGCCTTCACATTAAAGTTCTTTTATTGTGAAGAGCATACAGGAAGTGATGAGTATCTGCAGAACAGAAACTATTAGATGACTTATGTGGACCGGTCAGTGTCACTGCTTCAACAGACAAATCAAATTAATGCCTCCTGAGTCTCGTCCTGTTTCTCCCTGTGAGCTCGTCTTACCTGTCCAGGTATCCTTCTCTCACTTACTCACACCCTAGAGTCATTTCACTGTCACGTCTGTCTTCTAATGCCACTGCTTTATCTTAAGTGTCCCTGTATGTCTATCGTACGTTCCTGTTCTTGTCTCCTTATGTCCTCTCCTGGCTCCTTTCTCTCTCTACCTGTCCTTCCTGTCCTTCCTGCTACCTGTCTGTCCCCCCTCTTCACCCGGCAGTGCTGACCCTCTGAGGGAGGAGTGTCTCTCTGGCCCGGTCGTGTCCCCCATGAGACGAGGCAAAAGCCTCAGCGAGTGAGTCTGCTCGGCCTCAGATCAGTTAACTGCTGCTGGATTCCAGCAGATTGAAATGTGTTTGGTCAGTCGTCGGTTGGTCTGAGGCCTCGTTCACACAGAGACACTCACTGAAGACGAAAGGGGAGCTGAAGGTTGTTCACCATTTGCAGAAACGATGAACTGAAAACCAGGAAAACCTCCCTTTCTTAGTCTTCCTGTACGTCTGTTTCTCATGTGTCTCTGTCTGAACTGGTCCTGAGGCGGCGTTCACATCACATATTTGCTTCTGTTTATCAAAAGAAACTGACATTTTCACACTCAACATTAAAGGTCCCTGAAAACTTGAGTATTTCTCTATAACAGTAAATATTTGTGGCTGAAGAAGCAACAGTTAATCAGTTAATGTTTGGAAAAGAGATTCTGACTCTCAGAAACTCATCATTAGATTTGACAGTGGTGGAGGAAGTATTCAGAACCTTTACTGAAGTAGAAATACCAATACCACACTGTGAAAATGTTACTTAAATAAAAATATTTAAGTATAATCAAGAAAATGTACTTAAAGTATTACAATTAAAAATGTATTTTATTTCTCTGAAACATAGTAGAATAGAAGTATAAAGTAGCATAAATTAGAAACACTGGAATAAGTCAAAATTGTACTTTAGTACATTACTTAAGTAAATGTAGGTTGTTTGTTCCAGATTAAATAAAATGTGACACAGTGTGTTTACAGTAGTAGTAGTAGTAGTAGTAGTAGTAGTAGTAGTAGTAGAAGTATTTGTCTGCAGAGTAAACTTCCTGAGTAGTTTTCTGATAATAAAATGTATTTTCTATGGGGGGAGGGGATGAGAGCAGATGAAGCTTTGCTTCTGTCACATTCACAGAAAAATCTTCAGCTTTGTCAGAGGAAACTAGTGTCCCGTTACAGGCACCAGTTCATGTCATCCTAGACACATTGAAATGAAGAGGATGTTGCCTATGACAGGTTCTCATGTGAGCGTCGCCTGACTTACCACCCAGAGACACCCGGAGCTGCTCTGCTGACTCTGACTGTGATAGAAACTGTGTTTGACGTTGTGGCATCAGTGAAAACAAGCGTCCACACCAGTGTGAAGTCCCAGTGGGACGACTGTAACACATTCACAGTCACATTACACTTTGTCAAACTTTAATGATCTCTGAGGAAGAACTGGGTCGCTGAGACCAAACTGAAGAGTCAGCGAGGAGCTCCCGGCTGCTGGGTTCGTCTCCTGGTTTAGATTCACTAACAACTCAGAGAAAAACGCTCAACTGTCCTGAATGTCACATGACCTGAAGTTCACTTTGAATCGGATCAAATACTTTCTGCATGAGTGTGTGCATGGACGCTTAGTACACTGTGTGTCCTGGACTTCTGTCTCTGTGAGGATCAGTATGAGATTAAGGCTTCAGGCTGGAAAGTGAGGACATGTTATATAAAGCGAAGACATGTCATACAAAGTGAGGACGTGTTATACAAAGTGAGGACGTGTTGTACTTCGTTAGAAAAATGTTTTTAAAGTGAGGACACAACTATGCATCACCTCTGTCCTTTTTTTGTCTCTTGTCTTTTGTGTCTTCGCCCCCCCCCCCCCAGTCTGTCCCTCCTGGCTGTGGACTCAGAGGCCGAGCAGGATGATCCTCCCTCTGAACACAGTCAGAGCTCTGAGCTCAGGTGAGCTACAGGCTGCAGACGTGAGGGGACAGGTGCACACAGGTGTTTTAGAACAAGAAGTCCGTTTCTGTAGTCGTCAGCAGGTGGCGCTGCAGCAGAGACTCACAGCTCAGGGAGGACATGAAGATAATTTAAAACACTTTGACACAGATTACTGCGGTCAAATCTGAACACAATGACAGGAAACACACAGTTTCAGATTCAGTGTGACTTCCACTGTCTGAGGAAGTCCTTATCTCTGATGTCCATCACTAACAAACATCCGGAAATCAAAAACTTCCTGTTTCTAAGTTTCCTTCAGTCTCACAGTGACCAGTGATAGTCGTCTGTCCGTCCATGGGGACACTGCAGACAGGAGCTGCTGCCTGCTGGTTCTCTCTGTAATGGAGACACCTGACTACAGGGACACTGATACAGGATAAAGAAAACTGTTTTCTTCCCCCGAAGCATCATGGGAAATGTAGTTCCAAAGCTTAGTATGATTACCGTCCAAAAAGAAGTAAGACAAAGATAATAAAAGGCCAAATCTTTTAATATTAACCGATCAGGACACCCTCCCTTCTGTCCCAAAGCTCCATCCTCAGCTGACTCTTTGCTGTTTGTATCCCAGGAAGGTGGAGGCACCCGGGGCCAGAGGGAGTCCAGCAGGGTCCCTGTCAGAGGCCCCGAGACCAGGAGGAGGAGGAGGAGGCAGCCTGTCAGAGCAAAGCCACAGCAGGAACGGTCAGAGTTCAACCAACACCAATGTTGTTTCAGACTGAACTCCAGGCTGCAGTTTATCACAGCCACAACAGGAACAGATGACCCTGTTGGTGTATCTTTTCCTGGTCTGAACAGTAACATGTGGAGTGAAAGTCAGTGAAATCTCCAGAGTTCATCCTCTGGAGGCAAACATCAGATCACAGAAGACTTGTGTTTAATAAAGGTGTTTTTTCTTCCTACAGGAGCGTCAAACTCCAGAGGGAGAGGATTCAAAGACTCGAAGGCCCTGAATGATAAAACTGGATCCCTGCATTTAGGTAGGATTCAGATTGTCATGACTAGTACAAACATTTTGTCTCTGCACTCTATGTTGTCCAGTATTCATGCTGGGTCCACATATGGAAAGTATAGCACAGTAATGAGTACCTTTGCCCCACAGCCCTGTTATGAAGGGGGAGCCACTCTAAATGAACAAGCAAACACTGAAACCCCACAACAAAGAGCAAATATACCTCAAGCCTTTTTTATTTTCTGTGTAGTAAGTGGGCTAAAGGTTTTTAAAGCAGCATAAAGCAGTTAATGTTTCTCAGCTTTTTTTCTTGTAGTGAGAAATGTGTCATCTGCAAACATGTGAACACTTGTTTCTGGATTTCCTCTCGTTGTGTTTGGCGGTTCAGTCTTAGTGATGTTGAAACTGTTAAAACTTCAGGAGATGAAACCTGTAAAGTTCACAAAGTAAAAGCGTAAACTTTTAAAACTTTGTTCCACAGATGACGATGTTGAATATGACGATGACTTCAACAGGTAAGACTGACAGCATGTTCTTTTATGTGTTTAGTCAGTTTAGTCAGCTGTATGTTTTATTATCTGTTGGTCACACCAGGTTTAAAACATCTTGTGAATCTCTTGTGATCCGTTTTTAAAAACTTGTTGCTGCATTTGAGGATGTTCTGCCGTTCAGGAATTGGATTAAAAGTTATTCAGTCAGAAACCTGACATTTTGTAGAATATGAGGATGTTCTTGCAAAGTAAAGTTTGTCTTCAGTTCTTCTGAGGGCTGTTTGAGGGTTTTCCTTTTATATCCAATAATCAGACATTTAGAAAGTGAATGCGGTTGTTTCTTCCATGAAAGTCGTTCCTCCTCAGTATGGATGTCCTCCTGTGTTACTGATCGTCTGTGCAGCAGGTTTCACGTCTCTGCGGGTTGAGTTTTCTAGAAAAGAAGTTAAACCAGTGGCTGTCTGGGGGGAAGGAAGTTAGAAAATCACTTTGCTGCACTTTGTTTGTTCCAGTCATCGGTCAGATCTCTCCAAGAGCGAACTCAGTATCGGTGAGGAGATCGAGGAAGTTTCCATCGAAGGACCCGACAACAGCGACAAGGTGACCAGACCTCCTGGCTGAGGTTTCCCCTGCGCGTACTGTCTTTTTAAATCTTTAAATCTAACTTTGTTTTGCAGTTTGATGAAACCACTCAGGACCTGAGCGTCTCTCAGCTCAGTCAGAGTCATGGAGCCGACTACATGGAGGAGGTGGCCTGACCTTCCCATCATGCAGCGCTCTTGGGTTTCCCATCATGCACCTCTTTGTATCGTTAATATTTAAGTCTGTACAGTTTGAATGAGCAAATAAATTAGTTTTGAGAGGTTCCTCTCATGTTTCTTTAATCATCTCAGAGTTGTTGGTGTTTGAACCTTTCTGAGGCAGCCTGACAGTGCAGTGACACCAGGTGTGTCCAAGTGTTTAAGTCTCCCAGAGTCACAATGAACAGCCTCATTAGTTGATTTGGAAAATGATCTGCAGTACTTTAAGTGCATCAGAACAAGGCCTGGTCCCCACAGTGTCCTCCCTGAGCAGCAGATATATATAAAAGTCTGACCGAACACCCACAGTCACTCAGTCAAACCACAACAGAGAAGTGAAACACGGTTTTAGATCTAGTGTGGCTTCAGATGAGATCTACGATGTCCAGTAGAAACGTCCACTCAGTCATAGAGGACGAGAGACGCTTCAGGACTGTGAGTCGTGTTTCTTTCAGTATCAAAGTAATCCAGTGATATGAAAGTGTTTCCCTCTAACAACAGAGGTGGTGCTTGCTGCATGTTGACCGTGAAATAAAACTTTAACAGAACACTGAAGGATTAGTCTAACAGACCAGCCTGCCTGGGGGAGAAATGAACTGTTTTGTAATTGTAGACACGTAGGAGGCATCACTCACTTCAAAGAGTCTGTAGTGACGCTGTGAAAGACCCCCTTATTTATGAAGAAGTGAAGTTTGCTGAATCTGTTATTAGCAGTTCCTCTTTCTGCTTTACAGGAATATCTCAGCTCAACACAAGCGATGAAAACCGACTTCAAACCTCAGACTTATTGTCTGTCACATGTTCTGTATTTAATATATACATGTATCTGTTATATATATATATATACATGTATCTGTTATACATATATATAATAGATACATGTATCTATTATATATGACATACATGTGTCAGCTGCAGCTGCTTGTGGTTACAGAATGTTATTTAATCTTTGAATGAAAGCAGTTTCGGGGGAAAGGAGGCAACTGAAATGTGTGATAACCTTTGCTGTAAGGGGGGGGAGGAAGACTTGAATTGGCCGTCAGAAACAATGTCATGCAGCAGCCTCACCTCCACCTCACCATCATCATCATCATCATCACCTGTACGAGCGACGGGGGAAACCAGCAGCACGAAGCGTCCAAGCTGTGAGTTCTGCTTTTATTTACAATTTTCTCTTTAGTCTTACTGTCGTTTAGTTTTTTTCCCTCCACCTCAGTTCACTTTGTTTCTTGTTAAATCTGTAAGTTGAAGTGAAGAATCCAGATGTGCTGTGAACTTGTTGAGGTTTCTGTAGCTCTCAGGAGGAACGAGGAGGTAAAGCAGCTGAGCTTTAGATCTCTATGTTTGTGGAAATATAACTGGTGATGCAATCTATCAGATAACATCAGTCTTCCTACACTCGCTCACTTTTGTGGCATTTTATCTTGAAAGTCAACAGGACGTGAAGTTTAAAAAGGTTACGTTAGGCCAGCTGTCACTTAAACTGCAACTTGTTTTCGTAAAATAAAGTGCTGCAAGTCACTTTGACATGAGGACAAAAACAAGACAAATGCAAAATAAGACACAAAAAATGATAAATATTAATCAGGATGCAGCATTAAAAATGCTGCAGATATATTAACAGAAAAATAAAATTAAAAGCAAACTCATCTAAAATCCATTTCAGTGACACTTAGTTTCCAGGGTTTTGCCGCTTTAACAAGTCTTCACGTAGAGTCACAGATTTGTCCGTTAGAAGCTGTAAAACTGTCTGATTACCATCGAACGGGACTGTTTGGATCAGAGCCAGTTCATTTATTCAAGTACTCTTTTTACTCCTCATTTATCAGCTGGAGTTACTTTGTTACTTTATATATATATATATATATATATATATATATATATATATATATATATATATATATAATATGATTCATTTCACAGATTAAACTGCTCAACAGTATATAAAGTCAAATTTATCTCTGCCTCATGAATGCATTGCAGTAATAATAATATATATGTATATATGTGTGTATATACATGTATATATGTATATATAAACACACACACACACATATATATTCTTCTCCCGTCTATAGGACGTCTGTATACACACGTGTGGAATAAATATTAGGCTTATATTGAGTGAAGTGTGAATGCAGATCAAACACGTCTGTCCAGTAAATGTTGGAACCAGTTTTAAGTTGATCCCAGTTCCAGACTGGGCCTGAGGTCAGCTGGTGGTTTAAGGAAGTCCTGTGATTTACAGGAGGAAGAACTTCACACAAACACTCGTACCTGTCAGGTGAAAAACTGGTCAAACTGTGAGGCTGAGATGGTCAGAACAATACAGACATCAGCGAGCAGATTGAACTCAGACTATCACAACAACTAAAAGCTCTTTTCACAAAGAGCTCCTTGGATTTCGTCTTCTTTTAGCCCTTGAAGAGTTTTAACCCGATGGAGTCGCTTGTTTACTCGTTGTTTGTTTAACTGCAGGTGACATTTGACAGAAGGGAAGTCGGAGAGGACAAACTGATCTGATGTGCACTAATTTGATGTCCAGCAAGCAGAAGTAGAGAGCAGGAACATGAGGCATTTGAGGAACTTTCGGTTTTTCATCAAAATCTATTTATTTTGCCCTTGTTTTTTCTCCTTTTTATGTTGAGTCTGACAAAAGAGACGGAAACCTGTTCAGGGTCTTTAACATCAGGAACAAGCAACCGAATGCTAACATGCAGACATCGCCTTCACCCTGTTTACCCTGTTCACCTTCTCCCTGTTCACCCTGTTCACCACGTTCATCATCTTAGCTGGAATAAGAAGAAGCTGGAACCATGAAATGTTTTGCAAGAAAAATGACTTTAACCATCATCAGAATAACCAAATGTTTAATTTTCTATCAATCGACTAATTGATTAATGACTGATGGCTTCAGATGGACTTATACTGTCGGGGAGTTTCATGTAGAACAAAACATCAGATTTTATAAACTGTAAAAATCAGAATCTGTAAAGTAAGTAAAGCTGTCAGATAAAAGTAGAGTATTTACTGTGAGGCGTGGTGGAGGGGAAGGAGGTACTATAGTATAGTATAGTAAGTACTATAAGAAGAAAATGTTCAGAACAAGTACCTCAAATTTGTACTTAATTACTTGCCACCACTGACTCTGAGCAGTTGCCACGCAACTAGCAGGGACTCCAGGAAGTGACCGTCCAGCCAAGAAGTAGTCCGGCACATAAAGCTCCGTTAAGATTTTGTTTCCATATTTCAGATTTTTGTAGAAATTAAAGGAGAAGTTCACATGTTTTTAACTGTGTCTTAAGTGTGAACAAGTTTTCTGGCTGTAATCGTATCGTTCATACTGGACATAAATCATCTCTTTTTAACGTGTGAAAATATATTCCACAACTAAAGAAATCCAGAGGAGATATTCTAAAGTCACAGTCTGTGTTCTCGGCCCTCCGAGGACCCGGTCTGGTTTTTAACTTAACTTCTCCTTTAAACAAAACGTGGAAAAAGAATGATTTTAATCCAAATGCTGACAGTCGTTAGCTCACTGTCAGTTAAACATGACCAAAGCAGCAGATTCACATTATCAACAGTTAATTAAAGTACAGATTCCTTTTTTTCTTCCATATGTCGACTTTTAAGGACAAAAATTGTGATGTACAAAAGTGTCACTGAACAAACCTGTAGCCTCTGACTGATTTCCTGAAGTGATATTTGAATGTAAAAACCTCAGAAAGAGAAGAAAACCACAGTTTACATTTGAACTGGGTCACTCACTGTTTCACACTCAATTGACCTCTTTTTCTGCAAACTTCCTGCCAGACACCTGAGAACAAACATTCATACGTTCACCTCCTCTGCCAGCCACAACTAGAACATGTTGCATCAATACAACTCTGTGCTACTTTCATATCATTTAAATATCTCATTTCTTTTACATCAGCCTGACCTCGACTTGGAGAAAGTCAAAGTGAAAAGCAGTAACTTGTCCTGAATTCACATAACCTGACGTGTTAATGATGGCAGAAGGATCCCAACAGCAACGTCCTGCTTTCCTCTAAAGTTAATGATGTGTTTGTTCTGTGTCTGGTCTCTATCAACCACCGACAGTCACATCTTCGTCTCAAGTGCATCAAAACGTCATGTAATTGCAAAATAAGTGTAATCAGTCTGAGCTGCAGATAAGCACTTTATATTTCAGAAAAGTCTTTTGAGACACACACAATAATGTGTAACTAATTATTATATGAGCTGAAATACACGACGAGTTCATCGTCTCTTTACTGTCGGCTCTTCAATAAAAGCCATAAAATCAGAACCACCTTTTCTGGCCAACTATGTGAACACACACAAGGAGTTTGACTTACAAACAAAATCTGTGCTAAATATTTATATATATATATATATATATATATAAACATTGAGTTAATTTCAAAGTGTGGCAAAAAATCAAAAAACGTTCAAAATCTGGTGGAAAACAGTGAAGAAGTGGTGAAAATATTGGAAAATAACGGTTTTTAAACCAGTTGTTGAACTTCTGTGTTGAACAGCTGCAGGGGGTTAAATGGTTCCAGTCTTTATGTAAAGTTAAGCTAACTGGCAGTAGTTCATGTTGAACGTACAGTGATCACCGAGAGCAGCAGCTCGTCTTTCTCTCTCACCGACTGCTAACAAAAAACGACTTGTGTTGTGTTAGACAGAAACAAAGAAACGAATTTATATCCATTCACAGTCTCAGTCTTGGGTCAATTTTACCAAACAGCAACAACATTTATTTCAAACTAGAGAGCGACTCCATCAGAATCATCACAGTCTAATGTTCTGTTACTGTCTTTGTTTACAGTAGAAGAAGAAGATGGACTTCTTGGATGAATCGATGTTCAACCAATCAGATTACGACTATAACATCTCTGACCTGATTGGACCGTGTTCTCACCAGAACAACCACAGCGTTGAGCTGGTGGTCGGCCCATATGTCCACTCCCTCATCTGCATCCTGGGCTTCGTAGGGAACAGCCTGGTGATCATCACCTACGCCTGCTACAAGAGGACCAAGTCCATGACCGACGTCTACCTGCTCAATGTCGCCATTGCAGACCTGCTGTTTGTGGCGTCGCTGCCTCTCATCGTGTACAATGAGCTGTCGTCGTGGTCGATGGGGCCGGTGGCCTGCAAGCTGCTGCGCGGCTCCTACAGTGTGAACCTGTACAGCGGCATGCTGCTGCTCGCCTGCATCAGCACCGACCGCTACATCGCCATCGTCCAGGCCCGCCGCAGCTTCAGACTGCGCTCGCTGCCGTACAGCCGCCTCATCTGCGCCATCGTCTGGGCCTCCGCCTTACTGCTGTCCATCCCCACCTTCTACTTCTACAACTGGTACGAGCCGTCCCACACCATGGACTCCTTCATGGTGGAGGAGGAGGAGAACCAGACCTCCAGGCCTCCACAGTACGTCTGCGAGTTCAGGTTCACGTACAACACCACGGCGATGAAGACCAAGTTGGCCGTCCCCAGCACCCAACTGGCCGTGGGCTTCTTCCTGCCGCTGCTCATTATGGTCTTCTGCTACACCGCCATCATCATCACCCTGCTGAGAGCCAGAAACTTCCAGCGGCACAAGGCTGTGCGGGTGGTGCTGGCCGTGGTGGCGGTGTTCATCACCTGCCACCTGCCCTATAACCTCACGCTGCTCTACGACACCGCCACCATGTTCGATCAGCGGTCGTGCAAAGCATCGGACGCCCTGCATACCACCAAGACGGTGACACAGACCATCGCCTACCTGCACTGCTGCCTGAACCCGGTGCTGTACGCTTTCGTCGGGGTGAAGTTCAGGAACCACTTCAGGAGGATCGTCCAGGACCTGTGGTGCTTGGGAAAGAGGTACATCGCCCCGCGCCGCTTCTCCAGGGTCACATCCGAGATCTACGTGTCCACTCGCCGCTCAGTGGATGGATCCAGCGAAAACGGCTCATCTTTCACCATGTGAGGACGCCCGGCGCGTTCCCTCCTAACCCCAAAGATCTGAGGAGCCTGTCCGTCTCTGGGAGTCCAAACCTGACTCAAGTCTGTAATTCATTTGGTAATCGTGTTGCTTCAAGCTGTGGTTCTCAAGATAAATCTGAGGGGAGACAAAAAAAAAAAATTCTGCTGCACCAGTTATGTCCTGCTTTCTTTTCTTTAATTTTTTTATTGTGAAATACTTTTCACCCTAGAAACTGTTGAAATGAATCAACCTGAGAAGGAAACGTCCTTCTTTGGCTCACAGCGTAGAGACAAACAAGAGTTGAGTATCACTGAATTCTCCTAATGTGTTTATTTAGATTGTATTTAGAGTGGATGTGCAGAAGTCGTAGAGGTCTGGGTGGATTGATTTTGCATCCAGAGACCAGGGTCCACATCCTGAGTCCCACCTGGTCTCAGCTTTAGATACCTGAACAGGAAAGATGGTGGTTTTGGTTCAAAATCTAAAGAGTCAAGAAGTCCTGTCTTGTGCTACAAGTCAGTTTTGACTTTTTCAGTATTTAACCATCTTTCCTGAACCTGAAGCAGGAGCTGAAAAACATCCATAATGCTTCAGTAGCCGACAGCAGACATTTTGATTTGTTACAGTAGGAAAAGCACAGGTGGATACTAATCTTGGACTGTATAAAGACGTGGACATTGGTTTGTGGTTGGTTGAAGACCGTTTTGAAGCCTCCAGTTTCACATTTTGGCCGTCGCCATCTTGGTTTTTTGCAGGTTTCAAGCACTTTCTTCCACATTGGCTTAACTGTTCAGACCCGGAAACTGCGTCCACTTCTGTTTTACAGCCTGTGGTCACTTAGCCTGGGAACCAGACAAATCTGCAGCTCATGTTTCATTTGCTCTGGCAGATACGTCTGGCCCCTCTCCCATTCACACTGATTTCCCTGCTGTTTTATCGGGCGAACCAATCACAGGCGTTTATCTAGTACAAGGCGGGTTTAATACGATGACTGACAGAGACGAGCGCCATTCAGGCATCTTTGTAAATATCCAAGATGGCGGCTCCCATTCAGCGGCCGGCTACAGCAGCATTATTAAACGGACTGGACGGTAAATTTTCTCTAAAAGAAAAACAAACAACTGCACTTAAACTTTATGTTGATAAGAAATATGTGTTTGCCAAACTTCTGACAGGACGTACCGTCCGACATGAAGGCGCTTCGTTGCTCGATATCACCCCTGAAATCAAAAATTAACTGAAATACTCATTTGCGAATTAGTGTGGTGATGCCAGGCCAGGTGTTCAAAAGTCTAAGATGAAAACATGGACAACAAAATTCAGAGCTGTTTAAATGTGCACAGCGCCATAGATATGCATTGCTACGCCTCTATCCTGATCAAGAGGTTGTCGTGGTAACGACTTGTCAATCATAAGGTAGCCCCACCCTAAAGCATACGCTGCTTTATCGTCTATTTTCCTCTAAACATAATTTACTAAATTAACTTTGAGTTTTTCCTCTCCACTGTTGCCAAGTGCCCTTTTTGGATCTCTGTAAATAATATTTTAAAGAGTCGGCCTGGACTTGCTCTGTGTGAAAAGTGTCCTGAGAAAACTTATTATTTGGCACTTTACAAATAAAAATTGACTTGACTTGACTGCTGAAGAAGACTGAAGAAGACTTGAAACTAACGACTGAGACCATAAACTCATTAGGAAAATGTTTCCTGAGGTGATAAATCAGGTGAGAAGTCGGCTCATTTTCTCATTAACTTCTATACAATCTGACTTCTGTTAGCAGCCAGTGGAGTCGCCCCCTGCTGGCCGTCAGAGGGAATGCAGGTTTAAGGGACCTTCAGCAGTGGATTCACTTCAGACCTGGAGGCTGCTGCTTGATAAATAAACTATGTTCTGATGACTTTCGGACCCTGGTAGCAGGTTAGAGGTTCGGGGTTCTCCTAACCCTCCTGGGTTAAATGGGGGGGTTTAACAGCCTGGATGGGTTTATCCATTCTACAATTAAACATTTACATTTTGTTTGTTTCTCCAAATGTAAAACAGCTCTGTGACAGCTTCGTTATTCACGTTATCCACTTGGTTTTAAAATAATCTGTTTGTTCTAAAAATCCGGAGAATAAAGGAACATTTAATCCTTCAGATTATCAGAACAATTCAAAATCACCACATTTGGAGACACTGAACTTTTAAGCCAATGAAATAGGAAATACAGTATAAAACAAATTTGGTATTTTTTCGTCATGTTGTATATAAATATAGAAAATTCAAACAGTTTAGTGATAAAATTGAAAATATTAAAATAAGTAAAAGACACAAATCTGTGATCTGCTGTGACTCAGCTTTTCTATTTCAACTTAATCACATGAATTTCAGGATTAATAAGTGAAACTTTAATTTCTGTCTGAAGAAGTGAAGGAGTCTGAAGCTCAGCTTTGGATTTCATTTACATTTTAAACTCTGTAACCTGCAGGTTTTATTTTCTAACTGTGATCATCCTCTGCTCTTTATTTTCTTTAGACTCTGTTTCCTGTTCTTTTCATTTCTGAGTTATCTTTTATTTTTAATACATTGAATGTTCCAGTTTTTCATTCTTACACTGAATATATATGTAGACTGTGTTGTACATTTCATAATAAAGGTTTGCTTTAATTGAAGCAGTTCTTGATTTATAAAACAAAGAGTTCAGTTGTTCTCTAAACTTTACCGACTCCACACCAGATGACAGCATCCACAAAGACTGTTGATGTGGTGAAGAGGTCTCACTCTGTCAGGAGAAACTGGTGGACAGAAAAAGAAAATCTCTGAATGAAGAGGTCATATGAGTTTTAATTTGAAACTCACAGTTCACAGATCATTATTCCAAATGAAAATTCACCTTTTTCACATAGTTTTAGTTAAGTATTTCTTGTTATAAAGGGAAATGTTCAGTATATTTAGGAACTCTCACATGAAGCCACAAATATGTGTAGATTTCAAAAATGTGACTTTAACTCCCAACAGTGGTAAAAAACAAGTTTCTTATCGCCTGCACTTATTTCTTGAACGCCCCTTGACTCATGATGTTAGTGATGAAGAAAGACAAACATTCAGCAGGAGCTGGTGGAGCCCAAAAGCTGAGCTGGAAGGAGGGGGAGGAGCTCTGCTGCCCCCCAGTGGCCAAACCCATCAATACATCTGCTGATCAATGCATCTGGTGATCAATACATCTGGTGATCAGTTCATCTGTGACGCAGCTTTAAGTAGACGAGTCTTCACGTGTGTGACTCTGTCCAGGTTTTAACATCAGTTTCTGTTGAGAGTTTGGCAACAGCTTCCTGAGGCAGTTTGATGCTGCAACTGGGGGGGGCAGGAAGAGGAGGAACAGCGGGGGGGGGGGGGGGGGGGGGCACTTATTGTCCCCTTGCAGAGAGAGAAAATGTTGGTGGACCTGTTACAGTTCAGAACATCAGAGGAAAATACAGCTGAACTGAGAAGGAAACAGATTCATAAATCAGATACAAGAGTCCAGCCTACACACACACACACACACACACACACTCACATGCACACACTCACACACACACTCACACTCACACACTCACACACACACACACACTCACATGCACACACTCTCTCTCACACACACACACACACACACACACACACACACACTCACACATGTGTCACCCTGCAGATGAAATATGAATGAGTCTCAGTTCACAGTGAAGCTTTCAGCCCATTATCACATTAAAACGCTGCGGCTCAGTTAAACTTTGTCCCACACTCACTGTGTTTCCTGAACGCCCCGTGGCTGCCTGATCTGTGGGCCTGATCCATGAAGCCTAAACTTGTATTTTAGTAAAGCTCCTGGTCTACTGATCACCAGATCTTCATCCTGTCTGGAGAAACATTAATAATTGACCAGATTAGTGAAATGCAGAAATCTCTCCATCAGCGGAGAGTCTGACTCAACTTCCTGTTTCCTGCAGAATCAAATTAAACCACAGAAACATTTTAACATCGTCTGCAAATCCATTAAAAGCAGCTTGAAGCAGCAGGATGAGGTTTCACTTCACATCCGCTCGCTTCATATTCCTGCACCAGCCTTCAGTGGCATCCCGCCGCTGCTTATATTCTCTTATTTCTTTATATTCTCTTTTATATTATCTTTATATTATTTCTTTAAGTTGTATTTTATATATTTTAGTTTATATCGGAGCATCATCGCCTCCATCCCGTTGGATTAATCTTTAAAATATAAAAACGTCTTCAGTTCTTCTTCAGTAAACTTGTGATGATCAGCTTCTGATTAATTGTGACGATGAGAAAATGTCTCCTGTCCCTTCAGTTCTGCTGTTTAATGGAAAAAACGTCTGTTTGACACGATGATGATGATGATGACAGTGATGGTGATGATGAAGGCAGGCGACAGTCTGACCTTCACACTGAACAGACTTACCTGCTGTGTGTGTGTGTGTGTGTGATGTGTTCAGGGACCACCGGCAACAAACCTGCTGCACCTGCTCAGCAGGTTTGTCACCACGTTAAAGGAACATTTCAGCTGTTCACCTACTGTGAAATCTGAGACTTTATCTTGTAATATCACCATCACCAATATCAATATTCTCATAAAATTACAACTTCATATTTAAATATTGGAACCTTTTCTGGTAAAATTAGTACTTTGTTAAAATTGACCCTTGATTGTAGAACTTTATCTCATAATATTTTAAACTTTTTTAATGGACACTCCCGCTCCTTTTTGTCAAAGTTACAGTTTACATTTGGACGTATTAAACTACGTGGATTTTATTCCCCAAATAAACAAATTCTAATGTTTTCATATTTTGCAAACCTCTTATGAATATGAAGAATTATTACTGATGAAACTCAGCAGTAAACAGTAAAAATAATCTCCAGCTATGTTCATGCATCAACAATATAAAAACATAACTGTGCTCCAAATAATACTTTCACTTGATGATTAAAGAACATTTTGCAGATAAAAGTTTATTTCCACTTTAAATAAAATGAAAACTTCCCAGAATTCCCTGCATGCGTTTCTTTGAGCATCAGGCAGCAACAAAGATCCAGATGTTGAGTCCAACACAAGAATCGGGGTCACATGACCGATGTTTTCTCTGCATCATGCTACGTTCTCATTGGTCCGTTAGTCACCAGGAGCTACAGACCGGAGGAACCAATGTGGACTCATGAGGAGTCAGGTCTACAGAAAGACCAGGTTCAATCAGCTTCAATCTCATTATCCTCCGAAACTACAAATATTCACATTGACTCTGGTGAGATCGTTCTCTGAAGAGCCATCGTCACTACAGACTGCCAGACTCTGGTCCAGACTCCGGTCCAGACTCCGGTCCAGACTCTGGTCCAGACTCCGGTCCAGACTCCGGTCCAGACTCTGCTCCAGACTCTGCTCCAGACTCCGGTCCAGACTCCGGTCCAGACTCTGCTCCAGACTCCGGTCCAGACTCCGGGCCAGACTCTGAACCTGAGCTCACAGCTGCTGAACCCTTATTAGACTAAAATATAAAATAAGTCTTTAAAGGACATAAATATTGTTTATCTGTCCGGACATTTTAACATTCAGCTCCAAAATAATAATTTGACAGAAACTCTCCATGACAACAGAGCCAGTCCCACCCTGAGGAAGAACATGAGACCGGCTGTAAGCTTTCAGCCGGTCTCATGTTCTCCCTTCAGGGGGATCAGGAGGTTCAGGGGGATCAGGGGGTTCAGGAGGTTCAGGGGGATCAGGGGGTTCAGGGGGATCAGGGGGATCAGGGGGTTCAGGGGGATCAGGGGGTTCAGGAGGTTCAGGGGGTTCAGGAGTTTCAGGGGGATCAGGAGGTTCAGGAGGTTCAGGGGGTTCAGGAGGTTCAGGAGGGTTCAGGGGGATCAGGAGGTTCAGGGGGATCAGGAGGTTCAGGAGGTTCAGGGGGTTCAGGAGGTTCAGGAGGTTCAGGGGGTTCAGGAGGTTCAGGAGGGTTCAGGGGGATCAGGAGGTTCAGGGGGATCGGGGGTTCAGGAGGTTCAGGAGGTTCAGGAGGTTCAGGGGGATCAGGGGGTTCAGGAGGTTCAGGGGGATCAGGGGGTTCAGGTTCAGGGGGTTCAGGAGTTTCAGGGGGATCAGGGGGTTCAGGAGGTTCAGGAGGTTCAGGGGGATCAGGAGGTTCAGGGGGATCAGGGGGATCAGAGGGTTCAGGGGGATCAGGGGGATCAGGGGGTTCAGGAGGTTCAGGGGGATCAGGGGGATCAGGAGGTTCAGGGGGTTCAGGAGGTTCAGGAGGTTCAGGCGGATCAGGAGGTTCAGGGGGTTCAGGAGGGTTCAGGAGGTTCAGGGGGATCAGGGGGTTCAGGAGGTTCAGGGGGATCAGGGGGTTCAGGGGGATCAGGAGGTTCAGGGGGATCAGGGGGTTCAGGGGGTTCAGGGGGATCAGGGGGTTCAGGAGGTTCAGGGGGTTCAGGAGGTTCAGGGGGATCAGGAGGTTCAGGTTCAGGAGGGTTCAGGGGGTTCAGGAGGTTCAGGGGGTTCAGGAGGTTCAGGGGGATCAGGAGGTTCAGGTTCAGGAGGTTCAGGGGGATCAGGAGGTTCAGGTTCAGGAGGTTCAGGGGGATCAGGAGGTTCAGGTTCAGGAGGGTTCAGGGGGATCAGGAGGTTCAGGGGGTCTGGCTTCATCAGCAGATGAATGAAGGTCAACTTCCTGTTTCTAAGAACTTTAAGACATTTTGGATCAAAATCTTTTTTATTGAATCTTTAATTTGAGGTGATTTCTTTATCTTCAGCTCAACTTTAACTTTAACTGAAGCTTTTCATCAGATCTGATTCCTCCTGATTATTATTACATATTTCGATCGAGCAGCTTCAGAAACCGGATCAGCGACAAACATTCAGGTTTTAATCTCATTTTCATGCAGCAACAAGTGAATTTTTTTGGTCAAATCAGGATGAAAGAAAAAGGCACCGCTGAGGAAGAGGAGCAGGAGGAGGAAGGCGGGTCACTCGTTAGTCTTTAGACTCAGTCCTGGACTACAGGAGACTTGTCCCGGTTCAGAGAGAGGACGAAGGGCACCAGGGCCCCCCTGGCCTCCGCCGGGGAGGGCAGCGCCTCCGGCAGGAAGCCGTCCCGCTCCTCCCGCACCTCGAACTGCAGCGTCTGGCTCCGGTTGACGCAGTAGATCCGGTCCCCGAGCACCGCGCAGCGGAACGGGAGCGGGTCGCGCAGCGGGAAGGACGCGCCGCCGTGCCACGCCTTCACCACCGTGTTGTACTTGTACACGTTCACCCCCGCGCGCTCCCGGTCCACGTCGAAGCGGTACACGAGGCTGCGGTGCGCCACCATGTCCGCGGACCGCCGCCGGCTCTCGTTGAACGGACACTCCTCCCACTCGTCCCGGCGGGGGTCGTACCGCAGCAGCCGGTAGAAGAGCGAGCCGCCGGACACGAACAGCTCCCCGCCGCACGACGTCGCCTCGTGCGCGACCGCGAAGGAGCCTCTGGGCAGCGGGGCCACCGGGCTCCACCTGTCCGCGCGCGGGTCGTAGCGCTCCACCGTGAACAGACACTCCCCCCCGATGGCGTACAGGTGTCCGTCCATGGAGACCAGCCTGAGCTGGCAGCGGGGCTGGGTCAGCGGGCGGATCCGGCTCCACAGGCCGCTCAGCGGGTTGTAGCAGAAGACCCGGTCCGACGCTTTGGAGCGGCCGTCCCCGTGCGCCCTGATCCCCCCCGCCACGAACAGGTAGTTGTACATGGTGCACATCCCGGAGCCTTTGGCCGGGACCTCCTCCGGCAGGCTGGTCAGCACCTCCCACTGCCGGCGCTGCGGGTGGAGGCAGAACACCCGCCGGGGGCCGCCGTCCTCCGGGGCGGGCGGCAGCGGGCTCTGCGGCCGGCTGCTCTCCCGGCTCCCCCCGCGGTCGAGCACCTCGCTGGTCTCGGCCACCGCCAGCACCTTCCCCCCCTCCATCCTCCGGGCCAGGATGTGCTCCCTCTCCCCCGCGGTCAGCCGGCCGTACACAGCGGGGGTCCGCAGCACCTGCAGGTAGTTGAGGCTCATGTAGCCGTAGACCCGGTCCCGCACGCCCTCCGCGCCGTCGTTCTTGGCTTTTGTCAGCAGCTCGTAGCAGTTTTCTGCGCTGATCTGTTGCGACATTTGTGCAGCTGCTGAGCAACGAGCCTCGGATGATGTCTGCGCCTCCTCAGCCTCACTGGCCTCCATTTGTTCCGGTTTCTTGCGGATCAGATCGATCCCGGTCCCGTCTGAGACAATTAATGCGTCTGGAGCTCCAGACTTCTTTCTTCCCTCGCCACAATAAACGCCCCTTTTACTCCCCCTCTCCTCCTTTATTCCTTCTTCCTCTTCACACACAAACCAGATCCGCCTCTGGGTTAACGGACCTCCTCCATCCTGCAGCGGGGCGCGGTGGCTGATGAAGCCGGGATACCCCGCCTGCAGTCCGGGCAGGTCCGCTGCGTCCCCCGCTGCAGGATGGAGGACACAAAGGCGCTCAGTGACCCCCCCCCCCCCCCCCCCCCCAAGCTCCACACTGGACTCTGTGTTCAGACCTCCTGCAAAACCCTGCACACACACACACACACACACTCACACACACACACACTCACACACTCACACACACACACTCACACACACACTCACTCACACACTAACACTCACACTCACACACACACACACTCACACACACTCACACACTAACACTTACACTCACACACACACACACACACACTCACACACACACACTCACTCACACTCACTCACTCACACACACACACACACACTCATACACTCACACACACTCACACTCACACACTCACTCACACTCACACACACACGCACTCACTAACACTCACACACACACTCACACACACACTCACACACTCACTCACTCACACACACACACACACACACTCATACACTCACACACACACACACACGCACTCACTAACACTCACACTCACACACACACACACTCACACTCACACACACACACTAACACTCATACACTCACACACACACACTCATACACTCACACACACACGCACTCATACACTCACACACACACACTCACACACTCACACACACTCATACACTCACACACACACACACACACTCACACTCACACACACTCATACACTCACACACACACACTCACACTCACACACACACTCACACACACACTCATACACTCACACACACACACTCACACTCACACACACACTCACACACACACTCACACTCACACACACACACACACTCATACACTCACACACACACTCACACACACACACACACTCACACACACACACACACACACTCACTCACACACACACACACACACACAGTGTAGAAATACTCTTAGTACAAACGAATCAGCATCAAAATAAACTCAAAGTAAAAGTTCTGATATTATTGATCCTGAATGTGTTGATCAGTTTAATGATCAGCTGGTGAAGGTGGAGATAATGTAATAACTTTATATCCAGCTGCTGGTTTCATCTGTAATAACACATCATCAGTGATTATTGATTATAGTTTGTTTTAATGATCTGAGTCAGATAAAAGTAGTGTCTCAGATGTACTTGAGCTCTAAAGTAAATGTTCTTAAATCTCTGATGAGAATCTTAATGGCGGATGTTTAATACAGTTTGACTTCCTGCTTTCCACAAACACTGTTAGAGTTATTAGTGTTAACAGGATGGAGCCCTGTGATTGGACGGCCTTACCTCGTGATGAAGGTCGACTCCAGTCAGCTGAGAAACCTTCAGTCTCAGGCCGATACGAAGCCTCTCATAAGGGTGAAGTTAACTTTCAGAGTTCGACTCTGAAACTCTGGAAGAGTCAAAGCTTCATATTAACATCAGAGAAACCTGAGAACATATATCTTAATATATATATATGAACATATATATCTGACTCTGGATCACTTACATGTCAAACATGTCATGAGGGGAATCTGATCTGTCTTGGTAAAAACAACAAACATAGTATAAATTAAAATTAATGTTTTAGATGTTGAATATCAGGAGAAAATGACCAGAAAACGTTAAATTTACAATAAAAGTCTGTTATCACTTGACAGAGTTTTATAACGTCTTTAAAGGAAGAGTTCAAATCATCAATAAAGATAAACCAGAGCAGAAACAGAAGTTTAACATCAAACATTACAACAAGTAAATTTAAGATAATAATTGATGGAATCAGACATGAAGCTGAGGAGACAGACTGAGATCTGAGGTTTCTAAACAAACGGCTCCATCTAGTGTCCAACAGTCAGCATCACGTCTGTCTGCTGGGTCCGGCTGGGCGTCTCAAAGTCCTTCATAAAAATATTCATCATCGCTGCTTCAAAGTTATAAAGGAAAATGACACATTATATCACTGTTCAACTGTTGAGGTCAATTAAACGAGACATAATCACTATGTCAAAATGTAATATGATGGAATAATTACTAATAATAAGAATGGATGTCATGTCTTTATTTTTATTTACCCAAAAATGCTTCTAAAGTCACATAGAAGTGAAATACTGATAGGAACTTTGACTCCAATTTATTAAATTTAAAATTTTAAATTTTAAATAATCTGACTGAAACATGAAGTCATTTAGTTTTAAAAAAAATGTATGTGAATTAAACTTCTGAAAGACAAACATCTGGACATAAGTTATACAGAGTCTATATTCTCTCTCTGTATATATACGCTCTGTATCAGGGAGTGAAAGCAGCTGTAGGCGTTCCAGTGACCTGCAGGGGGCGCTGCAGAGCTGTGAGACAGGACACTAATGAACCTGCTGAAACATCAAACACACCATCCAAACTTTACAGTCTGAAAACAACATCAGAATAATCAGTGAAAATGTCTTCTAGACGAACTTTGTTCAGCACAAATACTGTATTTGTGTTCAGCTGCTTGTCTGTCTGATGCTGAAACATCAAACAAACCGAAGGATGATTCCTGACAGACGAGCTGAAGGGTGAAGCGACGCCCAGAAACTCTCTGATCTGCAGGTAAATCCTGTCACAGGAAACAGGAAACAGCAGCTACGGCGTCAACCAATCAACGATCAAACAGCTGATCGACAGGGGAAGAAAAGAACACGAACGTCCTGTAATACTGAATCTGAATGAACATGAACTCAGGACGTCTTCATGTGATGATGACGAGGAGAGAGGAAGAGCAGTTCCTGTCAGTAAAGTGAAGAGCTTCTCTTCTTATTGATTAATGTCAATGATTTTCCAAACTTCAGAGGGAAACTACATCCTTGTTGTCAGTGTTCGGGTCACTGTTGCCACGGTTACGGTCCAACGAGCTCATCTGAGACAGGTATCTAGGTGAGGTGAGATTAACTGTTTGGTCCAGATGCATGATGGGATGCAGACTGTTTTAAGTTTACTAACAATGGACAGAAATCTTCCCATGATGCAGTGCGGTGTGGACTGTTTCAGTTCAGATCAGCAGACCTCATTCTGATAAACAGCTGATAGTGTGTGATAAAAATGATTTAAAAAAAATGATAAAAACACTGAAACATTGCAGCCATTAGATACATAAAAAATCACTGAGGATGAAAACACAATGAACCCTGAAGGCTAATTTCCACTGTGGTCCTCTAGTAAACTTTAAACACCACAAGACGAAACAAAAACCACGACAAGACACAAGCGAGGACAATACAATCATATAAACTAACAGGCAGCGGGGGAGATAAGGGTCCTCACAAGTATAGAAGTATTGATGTGTGAGTGTGTGTGTTTCCCACAGACTTGAGCACCAAAACTTACTTTTCATACAAACGAAGCTCAGAAAGTCACCAGGCTGCAGGATCATCATCTTCATCACCTCTTCATCAACATGAACAACCTGCTGCCAGAGGAGAGGAGGGAACAGAACCGACAGAGAGACCAAGAGAACTGATCAAACCAGATAAAAAGCTTTAATTCGTCATCATTTAACATAAAACTATGAAGATGAAGAAGATGGGAAACAAAGAAACTCATCTTATAATTATAAATGATAAAATAAAGTACTGATTCTTCTGCAGGAAGTTCGTTCATCATGTGACTGACGGATTTTCTATTTAAAGAACGATGTTCACAATAATAATAGTTCAAAAAGAAACAGAAATCCTGCAGACAGCATGAGCCACAACCAAACATTTCATTTATTAGTTTAATCTCCAGAGGTTTTTTTTATTATAGGAGTACTTTTACTTCTACTGCAGTAAAGCATCTGAATACTTCCTCACACAAGGTTTTATTTTCATTCTGACTTTCTCGTGTTGTTCAGCCAAACACGACTAACAAAGGAGCTCGTCTTCCTGCTGCCTAGAGGCGGCCATCTTGTTTTATACCTAACAAACCCCCGATTGTTGTTTGAACAGACGAGTCCGCAGCTGTGATGAATATGGGAAGGAACCATTACTACTGACACACACACACACACACACACACCACATACACATACAAGATAATAATATATTTCTATAAGCCTCCATGTTACAGCACATCTGTGCTCTTATTTTGGTGTATTTGTTTGTGCTTCCTGTTTCTTGTTTATGTTTGATGATCTAAACCCGGTTCTGAACCCAGTAATGAATTCTGGTCTGAATTCATGAGATAAGTGCCACAGCTGTGTGTGTGCGTGTGTGTATGTGTGTATGTGTGTGTCTGTGTGTGTGTGTTTTGTCTCTTTGTGTCTCTAATTGAAACAAACAGCTGATTGTTCTCTCAGTAATGACTTTTATTTGTTGCTTTATTTCATGAAATGCTCCTTTATCTTCAGCCCAGCTGCTGTCGGGAGGAAAGCTTGTATCTCCAAATTGCGACAGTAACTCTGTGTTAATTGAAATAAGTGTTTGTAGTCTTCCTCAGTTGGTCTGAACTCTTCATGTCATTTTTCTTCACCAGTGGTCACGTTACTGCAAAAAACCCCATAACACAGCTCAGAGTCATCAGCAAAACATCATTATTAGCAGAATTCATTATTAGAATTAGCATAATTACTCATTTTGGATAATAGACTTTATCTCAGTTCTACAATAGAAAATCAATAATAAAGAAATGTGTTCAGTAAAGTTTCCAACACAAATCATTCAAAGGAAAAGCAGCAAATCTTCGCATCTGAGAAGCTGCAACCAGGAAATGATTTTACAGGAAAAATGAGTCCAACCATCATCACAAGAGTTCAGCTTCATGTTCTGTCAGTCCACTCACTGATTAATGACTGATGCTGTCAGCTGGACAAACTGTTGGAGTTTCATTTAGAACCAAACTTCACATTTTAGAAACTCTTCATGTGTAAACATGTTCATTTATAAAGTAACTAAAACTGTCAGATAAATGCAGTGAAGTCAAAGTATAAAGTAGCATGAAAACAAGTAGCCCAGGGTGTACCTGAGTAAATGTAATTGTTCCTTTGCTGCTGTTGTTCCGTCAGCATCAGTTTTTGTGAGGATGTTATAAACACGACTCACTGAAGCCTGTTTATGATTCATGAAGATGAAGATGAAGACGTGACAGGACGGATGGAAGCTGTTCGAGGTGTGAATAATATTTCACATGAATGAAAACAAATCTGTGCTGCTGATGTGCCATCAGACGCCGTCATTGCACTGAGGTGAGCTGCAGACTCTTCACCTCCAACCTGATGGTGGCGCTGGAGGAAAAGTCAGAGGATCAATGACATCTAGGATTCATCCTCTGGGGACCAAGAGGTCTGATGACCTGTTTGGTGTGAAGAATCCTTCTTATTGTGGGTCAAAGGTCATCAGTTCCCTGCAGGTCAGGTGGGAGCTGCTGTTAATCGATGCTGATTCTTAATTCGATCTCTGAGCTCAGATCAGCTGAAACTTCATCTTTAAATAATTTATTCCAACTGGAGTTCAGTGCAGGAGAGAAACAGGGTTCAGATTCAGGTCCCTCAGGTTACACTTCCAGTGAAAAGGTGTTGAATAAAGATGAAGACGTGTGACTCTCAGTATAAATAGAAGCATCTCTTGGTTTGTGTGTGACAGCCATTAGAGAGCAGCAGAGTCCCTGCAGCTCACTTCCTGTTTGATCAGAGTTTCATTAAAGTGTTGACAGACGAGTTCGGGAGGAGTTCAGCTGATCCATCCGGCCTGGAGACAAACTTGATCTGAACTGTGTGTTTCTCTGTAAGCAGACGAGCTGCTGGCTGTCGAACAGACACTTTATACACCCCTGGTCCCTCGGCCAGCAGCCAATCGGATTGTTCAGTTGGAGTTTGGATTATTACAGAAAATAACTAAAATTTAAGTTCCTCAGACGTTCTGTTCAGCAAGATCATCTTCACACATGAACACCACTTTATGATCTTTGAAGCGTAAAACGCACTCGCCAGAAGTAAAGAGCTAACGTTCAAACTACACGCGGTCACATGACCTCCTCTACAATAAATGATACATCTACAAGTTGGAAAGTTTGAGTTGGAACAGTTTGTAGTTTTAGTTTGAACACATGTAGAGGCTGTGAAGGTGGACGAGACAAAACAAAGAGTGACAAACCAATCAGGTTGACATTAACAGATAAAAAGCTGTCGGCTGCTGTCGGGCTTCAGTAGATGTCGACGAGTTTCTGTGTTTATATGTAACATTTATCGTCCGTGACGACATCTGTAGCTTATTAAAGACATGTAACAGCTTCAGAATTCCTGATTGGTGTATTTACTGACGTATTTTATGTTGTGAAAATCTGTTCAGCTTGTGTTAGACACAGATCTTATTTCAGGTTCGAACCAGAAACCCAATAAACCCTCCGACTCGGAGA
Organism: Lateolabrax maculatus; assembly: GCA_031216445.1. Classification (NCBI taxonomy): domain Eukaryota; kingdom Metazoa; phylum Chordata; class Actinopteri; order Acropomatiformes; family Lateolabracidae; genus Lateolabrax; species Lateolabrax maculatus. The sequence continues at coordinate 534,417 of CM062212.1, read as the reverse complement.
CGAAGGAGCCGCAGGACAGAAAGGTGAACTCATCTCCAGGTTTCAAGACTCTGTTCTGTCCGTTTGTCCTCTGATGTGTTGATGCCAGAGCTTCTTCTTCTTCTCTTACATTCTGGACGCTGTCTTCATTTCAGTTATGAGGTTATTTTACTCTCCAGACACGAGAGCCGACTCGTGCACCATGAAGTGTAAATGGAGAGTTCACAGCTCAACACCTACAGCTGCTCTCTGACTGCATAAAAACATTCAACAGATGAGAAGTGAAAACGTCCGTTTGTATCAGAGTTCAGGCCGATGAAGTGAGCCGAGGAAACAGCTGACAGTTAACTGATGGCAGCGTTTCCACGGCGAGCAGGTCAGGTGACAAACACTAATTAAGACCCGTCATAGAGGGAAGAGGAGGAGCAGGAGGAGGAGGAGGAGAAGGAGGACAGGTTGTTTCCACCTCCTCCTGAACAACGGCTAATTTACTCACAAATAAAAAGCCATTTCATCCTGGTTGCCATGACGCCCAGAAGCCCCTCGGGTAATGATGGACGACCTGCAGGAGAAACACAGAGGAGCCGCAGAGATTTAATCAAGTCATTTTTAAATTACTATCTAAATTGTACTTTTCTCTAAAGAAAATTAAAATAGAATCTCTGGAAAACTTTATTAAGTACGTATATTTAAAGTGTCGCTGGTGTCTCAATACACTTAGTAAAATAGTAACCAATTAATCAATGCAGCGATACAACAGCCTTTTCACTCCTCATTTCTTCTTTAGATGCAAATGTTCCGTCATGGAAAAAGTCCTGGAAAATGTCCCAAATGTGACAATTGTCCTGGAATTAGAAAATAAGATATCTGTCTAATATACTATATGCTATAACGGCATCATGTGTTGCTTGTCAAAAAAAACTTATGATGAAACTCGACCATCCGACCATCGTTCCCGTGACACCAACCAAACCTCTGAAGAAGTGATGACCAGACAAAATGTCTACACTTATCAAACCAGTTGTCACTGTACAGACGTCCCCATATGTCCTCACAAGGTTGCCGTGTTGATCCTGAGCATCCCTCCCTCGTTCAGTCAGCCTCCATGGCAACAGTTACTATGGATACTCCCCCTCCTCCACCTCCCTGCTGCTGCCTCCTCCACCCACCGTCAGACGTCAGCTCTGAGGGTCACTGCTAACAGACAGGAGTGTGAGGTCAAAGGTCACAGGAGAGTTCAAACAGTGACGCTGATGCAGTTATTCAGAATCTGAACAGTTAATGTGGCGCAAAACTCTCCGTTTTATCTATGAAGTTCTCCCCTCCTGCAGTTTCTCTTTGTTCCCATTGTAACCAATGTCATCTGTTTTCACACCATTTTTATGGAATAATATATTTTATAAATATATGAGATTGTTGCTGCTGAAACATTAAAGACTTCCAACAAAATAAAATCATGCAGGTTTTTGGCTTTTGCAGAATAGTATCAGTGAAAAATGTTTTTAAAGATTAAACAATGGGACGTATTTAGGGCAGATCTATATATGTGATCAATCATGTGATCACTAGAGAGCTGGTTTTATAGGTTCCTGCTACAATTTACTGTCAGTATAAGTTGTTTGATAAATTCTCCACAGTATGTTCCCAGAGTAGTATAAGTACTTTATAAGGATCTGAGTCCTTGTTCCAGGATACAGTACGTCTTAAACCTGGTGGTTGATTTGGGTATTAATCAGCATGACATGAACTGGATTTATTTATGTTTTTTAAAGGTTTGTTGTGCTGTCCATCACCGATCCACCAAACGTCCCCCGTGTCCTTTAACTGTCTGATATCAGATGTTATTTCCTCCACTGACGGTTTTCTCATTTGGTTTTGGAATGAAACTTTTTATCTTCGGTCCTCCAGTGAGCCTGAGTGGATTAAAGCAGCAGACGTCCTCTCGTCTGACATTTACACATTCAGATACCAGTTTATCTCCTGCCTGAGTCGACTGTGAGGATTTAAAGCTTGGACCTCTCTGAGAGACCGCCACTGCCACCACCGCCGCCGCCACCGTGCTCTGAAATCAGATGAGAGGGAACTAAAATGTCACAATGTGAAATAAAACAGACATCAGCTGAGATCGAAACACATGAGGGGTTTAAGGCAACTACAGCATTAAGAATATGCTCGTCCCTCAGTAACTAAAACTCTACATACATAATGGTTACTGTTGGATGACACCGATGTTTCTTCAGCGGAGATCTAGAGATTCAGATGGTCAATGGTCGACATCCACAGCAGCTGATAGTTATTTTATCTTTTTATAAATTTCAGTGTTCAGCCGGCCTGTTTCTGTAGTTTGTTCTACGAAGTTTTTTTATAAAACAGAGAAATCAACCTCTGAACGGAGGAATCACTGAAACAGCTCATTAAATAAGACTTCAAACAGTAATCAGTTCAATTTTCTGTTATCATTTAGTTTTAATTTCTCGATGAAAAATGTAAAACATCTCGTCGTTTAGTTTTTGTCTCGTTTTTGCCCAAAAAAAGCCCAACAAAAAACATATTTTTCATCATAGCTTCTGTTGATGAAATTAACTGTGAATATTAGACAGAAAACCTGATACTCACCATCTCCGCAACATCCTGTGTAAATCAGACATTCTCAGTGCATTTCATTCATTCTGTCTAATGTTTAAGATCCTGTACGTTTCCTCCATCTTTCATTAAGCAGAAAGCTCAAACATCAGATTAACAGGCTGCTGTGAGAGAAGAAAGCCTCTAAACGTCCTCTGACATGAAGCGTGTCAGCCAATAAAAAGGGGCAACAAAATAAACCAAGAGACTCTTATCTTTATTAACATGTATGACACGAGGCGATCCACTCATCCTGGACATTTCCACTCTTCTCCGCTCTAATCTTTTCTTTACAAATAATTATAAAACTGTACAGTACCAAAACAAATAAAAAAAGTCTGAATATATTATTAAAGCTCTCACATCAGCAGAGCAACATCACTTTAAAAAATGTGTCTCTACATAACAAACACAAGCTCAGAAACAAAGACGAATGTAGATGTCATATTTAAAAAAGGAGAAGAAGAAAACTGTTCATGCAGCAGCTTTAAGAAGAGCCTGAGGATGTTTTCATGTAGACAGACGAGGTGAGGAGAGAAGAAGAGAGACTTCTACCAGGTAGAGGAGAAGAAGAAAGAGATGGTCTGACCTCCGGCTCGTTCTTCTACACTGTTTCACATTAAATCTGCAGTTTATTTATGTGACTGCAAAGAACTCATCAATAAAAAGACTCTCAAATGACAAACAAATGATCTCTTTTACTTAGTTTTCAGATTTGGAAACAACAGTTTGTGCTGCCTGGTGCCCAGACGACAGCCAACACAATCATTAACTCTTTAAAAATCAGCTGTGTGCCCACTGATGCACAGGCAACTGGACCACTTTGATACTGACAACAGGAAGATTAGAAGCTCAGTTGTGGAGGTTTATTGTGGAGGGACATCAGAGATCAGTCACAGTGATCTAAATCACTCAAGAAAAATGACTGAACTTTGCAGGAGTAACTGAGTTTTTCTTTTTCTGGCCAAAACCTAAAGCTCCTTTTATCATATAAAGACAGTCTGTTTTGAATTCATGTCATCGCTTTGCATAACGAATATATTAAAGGTTTGCTTTTAACATCAGCACCATGAAATACAGAGATAAGAAAAAGAAAAACATCATAAATAAAGGAAAATAATAAACTGAGTATTAAATTAGATAATAAATATAAAGGCACTTCCAGAGCTTTCGTCCTTTTTGTTTAACGTCTCTAATCGGATCCAGGACCAGCAGTTTGTTTTCCGGCTGTGACAGGACAAACATCCACCAGAAACTCGTCCGTCAGTTGTCACCGACACGTTCTGTGTTTCCACCTCGTTTTTCTTTAGGTGTTACTGTGAGTGAATGAATGAATGAATGAATGAATGTTGGATGTTTTCCGTGACGTCTCCCCTCTCGACAACATATCCTCCCTTTCCCTCAGAAACTCTCCTCTGTCTCCATGAATGTGTTAAAAGAACTGGAAACTGCTCGCTGAGTTCATAAAAAACACTTTTCTGAGCTCTGGGGAAGTTTCACGAATATTAAACCTTCACACATGAACCACAGCGGGACCCCTCCAGACTGACCTCTGTCTGTAGGGAGGAGGAGGAGGAAGAGGAGGAGTTGTTCATGACAATCCATCCAGTAGTGGTTGACATATTTCAGTCAGGATCCTGGAGCAGCGTCCTGATAAACACACTGATAACACTGAGAGTAATAATCAGCTGTTCTACACGTCTCATTTAGAATAAACAGCGTTTTGACACGGGGGTGCAGTACCCAGTTCCTTTACGCCCGTCTCTCCTCTCACACATTCACCTCCTGCTGTCCTCCCTGCGTGGTGGCGGCGGCCGTTGTCACGGCGATGTCAAAGCAGGTCTCCATCATGACGCGGGACTTGCAGAGGTTGACGCAGTACTCCAGCTCCGCCGTGGCCTGAGCCAGAGCTTCCAGGTACTCCTGGGACTCCCGGTCCAGGTCCTGGTCCACGTCGACTGGAGAGGGGACACAGAAAGGGAGAAGGGGGGTTAGTGACCTGGAGAAAACAGACGGAACAAACAGGAAACAGGAACCAGTTCATCTTGTTGGTCTAAGCAGCACTCAGCTGGATCAGAGACCCTGCAGGACTCTCAGGCAGCTCCAGCAGCTGAGCTCTGGACCTTTATCAAGATGTTTGGTTGCAGGTTTCGGGTGAGTTTTGACTGATGGTGAGCTAACAGCTAACTCTGATGGTGCAGGGCATGCTGGGATATACGGTGTCTTTAGGTGATTTATGAGTTCCAAAGCCTCTCCTCCTGCAGCCAGTGAGAATGCATCCTGACCCGCGGGGCCGACAGGGAATACAGTCGTATTGATCTCAGGGCACCTTCAGGTCCGTCTCCTGGCTTCTGCTTTTGTTTGAGGTGACCTGAGAGTTTGTCCCGCTGACAGGAAATAATAAGAAGATGTAAATATAATTCTCCCCTCTGGGCTGTTTGTCTTTGCAGTTTGCTCCAACAATCTCGTCTCCAAACAGCCGGAGCTCCGCGAGCTGTTTGCTTTGTTCTCAGGAGCCAGAAATAGAAGCATAATGGAGCGAGTTGAGCTGCAGAGGACGGGGTTTTAACTGGCGAGGCTCCGGGCCGCCGGCAGCACTCAGCTGGAAACACAATCTGTTTGTCCACTTTGTGTTTGGGGTCAGGAGCTGCTCCGTGCACTCGTTTGCCTTTTGTGCTGCGTGATGAAAGAGGGAGGAGGCTGCTGCTATATCTGGTCAAGAGCCTGACACACTGCAGAGGGAACTGGATCACCTCAGCACCTGGTCTCTGAGTTGTTAGGAGCCTGCTCACGGATCAACGTTCAACACAACATACTTCAAATACACCAACTACCATCAATATAAAACATTATTGTTTGTAATTCAGAAGTCAAATAAACTCAAAAACAACCATGAAGTTAGAAGATGATGTAGCTTATTGTGTGAACTTCTTCTTCTTCTCTCACTGTCACAGCGAATAAAGACAGACAGTGATCAGCCGGCTGTTGGAGCAGCAGTCTGTAAAATTGGAGAAAAAAAGCACAACTGGAGGATGAGAGTGACGAAGGTCAGACGACAGGAACTCTGAACAATCGTCCAAGAAGCTTCCCAAGAGAAGAGGACTGACTCAGCTGTTCAAAAGGAAAGAGGACTTCCTAAAACTGATGGATGCTTTGGAACCAAAAGGTTTACAAGCAATGCAATCTTAATATTTGACTTAATATGCATTATATAAGAGCCCGAGGCACATAGGAGTGGTTAGAAAACACCCATCCATTCAAGGGTTAAAGCCCTGCGATAGTACGTGGAACTTTATAAACTGAAGGAGAGAGCCAGCAGCAGTCGGACCAAAGCTCTGGTCTAGGATCAAGACCCTGAAACGACATTATAGCGCAAAGACATGTAAACTCTGGTTCCCCACCTTCACCTGTCCTGCAGCCAGGGTTCAGGAGATCTCGCCCACAGTTCTCTTCACAGACTGAAATCAACTCATTCCCGTTCATTTCTCTTTTGAAACCAGCTCCGGCGGACACAACGTGCAGTTAGAATCTGTACTGATTCTTTCATGAAACAAACAAATATTCATCTGAACTGGAAACATCCGAACACTCGCGTTCATGTTCAGTTGCAAATGGATACGTTCAGTTCACGAACAACACTGCCTGCAGCCTGGGATCATCTCTTAGTCTGAAGGTTAGGACCTCGGCACTGCTGGTTCAGTGATGGTGATACCAGATGTACCTGTGGTGTGACTGAGTCATCACACACTTTGTGAGCTGATATCTGATAAAGACGGGATCGTACTCACACTCTCCGCTCCACTTGCTGGGGTGGAGCATCAGCCGGCTCTTGGCCTCCTCCAGCTCCACCTTCAGCCTCTCATGTTTGTTCTTCAGCTCTCTGATCTGCTGCTGCCGCTTCTCCAGCATCCTCAGCCGGGCGTTAAAGTAGAGCAGACCCTGAGGACACAAACACCCGGCAGAGTCTCCGTGAGTGTCGGGCAGTTTGTACAGGCCGGCGGGGGTGGGGGGGATTACCAGGAGGGGAACAAGGGGCTGCTAACCTGCTCTGAGACTTCACTCGGTGTCGCTGCTGGATTCAATTAGAAACCAGCCAGAGATAAAATTAGCACGGGCGCTAATCTGCAGGCTGTAGACTTAATCTGCGGGACGAGCGGCGAGCGGAGGATTAAGGACAGCTGAGGACGAACAGGTGACAGAGACCTGGATCAGCTGTTGTAAGAATAAATAAGGGAGTATAGGTCACTATTATTATTTTATACACTTTTATCCATCAGGGTTTATTTATTGAGACAGTTATATAGTGATTGGTTGGAAAAAGAGATAATGATGTTATCTCAAATATAAATAAAGTTCACAAGCAGACAGAAATTAAGAAGTCTGTTCTGCTCTTTTGCTGCTAACAGAAGCTGGTGGCAGTTGTTGGGCTTGCTGGCAGGTGGGGACATGTGATTGGCTGACAGGTGAGACAGCGGTGACATCATCACTGTCATGAAAAGTGACATTATGAAATAAAAGTGAACTGAACATTTGAACACAAATGATTGCTTAATTTATATATTTTTCACAATTTCTTGACTTTTTATTTAATAATTATTCATATTTTTAGAACTGAACACTTTAGGCTTCCATATAAAGACGCCACATTTGTCAGTCCAGACAAAATGATCTAAAATGAAAATCAGCAACAGCAGTGATTATTTCTCCTTTACAATAATCAGATTAGCAGTGCGATTAGTTGGAAGATTTAGTTCACATTTCAGGGGAAAAGAAAAGAGTCTTAAAATAAGTTCATTTGTGTTTAAATCAACCGACAGTAACTTCCTGCACTGACGGACTGTAGAGGGAAGATGATTGGTTAAAACTCACCTTTTCAACATCTTGGAACGGCTGCAGAGAGAAGAGACACAAAGAGAAGATCACACTCGGTAACTCTTGTCTCTAAAAAATGAAGATCATCTTTCTCTAATTGAAAATAAATCTGAGCTCCTTCCAGCTGAATGAATGTCTTTCTGTCCCTCCACACACTGAAGGTTAATGACCCGTTAACACAGAGAGAGGCGGCGGCTGTAAAGAGCAACCAGCCGAAGCCAAACCTTCATCCATCACTGCATGCCTCCTCCTCCTGCAGCCATCACTCACATCTAAACCAATTAAGACTTAACTGTAATTGACTCAGTGATAAACTCAGTTACCAGTAAGTCTGAACTGAGGCTTGACTGTGATACTGAGACCAGTCTGAGGTGACCTGAGGGTCTCAGGAGGAATAACTAACTGTGAGACAAGTTTCTGCTGCCTTATTATCCAGGTTTATCATTTGTGGCTCAGTATCTTCCTCTTATTTGGCAGAAAATGTAGTTTAGTTACAAGGTGAAATGAAACATGCTGATTATGTCTCAACCCAGCAAGGTTAACAATCCTCAACTGCTCTCTCATTTCATTCATTAAACTGCCAAAACCTCCTTCAGTATTTCATTTTGAAGTCCACACTCATTTCTCCGGATTCATTTTGTCTTTGTTTAGCACTTTTTTAACTGTCTGGTTTTCTGTGTGTCTGTAAATGACAGAAAATATGAATAATTCAGTTTAAAACATTTCTTTTAAAAATACATAAACGAAAAGCTGTGTGAAAACTCCATATCGGCACTTTCCACTGATTGTCCAGAGTTAAAGTCTAATTTAACTTGTTTACTTTTTCTTGACTCTCGAGCAGCAGCCGGAGTTTTTCTTTCTTGTGTCAAGATACAGATTTTGATTCCTAGAAAATATTCTAGGAGATCCTGATGGGGTTAAAGTTCAGTTCAGATGAACCTGGGATAGACAAAAATATTTGTCTTCTGAGACCTAGTTATATAAAGGAAATTCTTCATTTGTTTGCCTTTTTTTTGGTACCCAAGTACTTAAAGAATATAATTTTGAAGGTGAAATTCATCAATATGATTGACATTTTATATTCAAACATAAACATAGTACAAAAATTCCTCCCATCGCTACAGGCTCTACAGCATATTCACTATCATTATATGCAGACGGTACCTACATTCTTCCATCAGAATTCGCTTCCTCTCGTACTACAATGGTTAAAAAGCTTTTCCTCCTTGTCAGACTCTAAAATGAATTCAGTACTGACTCTGTCATTTACTGAAGGACACAAAGTTCAATTCCAATCACTACAACCACTAATTCTGAACATTATATCAAATAACAGTGAACGCTGCCAACATTACAGCAGCCCAGCTTGTGATAACAAAGAATATCTTATCCTAACAAATAAACTGTACAAACTTCCTATTAGCCTGAGCTTGACTTGTGAATGTGTGCAACAGTAACCGACCTCGCATTATGATTGGCTTGTTTTGTAACATGACTTGAGTTTGTTGTGCACTGGCTCTAAATACTACAGTACCCATGAGCCTCAGTGGCAATTTAAACGCACAGTTCCACTTTTTCACTACAAACATGAACGAAACGCTGCACCATCACTGCTGAATGGACTCAGCGTGTCGTTGTTGTGCCAAAGATTCAACCACCAGAGTTGAAGTGATGCCACAGACTCACCTCTGACCCCGTCACCGCCTCCCTCCTCCTCTGCAGGCGCTCCACGTCGTCGATCTCGTAAACCTTTATCTCAAAGGGCTCCTTCAGGGCACTGCCCAGCGGTGGCAGGTCCACCCACTGACCCCCCACCTTTCTGCCCAAAGAGGAGGTGTCCGGGAGAGGAGCTGGGATCAGACGCCGCCGCTGGAATCCTTAATGAAAGTAGAATTAATCAAATGAATAAAAACAAAGTGGTTCAGATCCCTAAAATAACATTTTATTTAGTGTGATGAAGGCTCTTGATATGAGTAGATGACAGGAACGTGCACACACAGTTCATTAGTTTTAATTAGCTTCATCTTTTCACATCTTTAAGTGACACCAATACCTCCTTTCTGTCAACAACCATTTGCACTGCTGATAAGGTTTTAACACCACTGCAGTCAACCTAAAGACCTGAATCTTATTTTTAATGATGAACACATGGCTGTCAGATAGCTGCTGTTTAAATTAATTTTATAACAGAAAATAAATAATAAAAAACTAAAAGCAACAGCGTGCACCACAAACAAAAAGCCATTACTGATTATTAAAAACAATCTGGGTCTCTAAGTGAGGACTCGGAAATAGTGACAGATTGAGGGGGAGTGTGTGGGTGTGTATTCTGTGGAGAGGTGTGTAGTGGATGGGGAGGGAGGGTGTGTGGGTGATAATTGGAGTTGGATATGTACACCGGGAATTGCCGCGGCCTCATGAAATATTCATGAGGCAGAAACGAGCCAAGATCCACAGACTGATGGCAGGCAGATCACACGAGCGCTGATTCCATATGCATCAGGCTGCCTGACCTGTGTGTCGCTGCTGCCAACAAGCCACATGAATCACAATCAGCTGTACGGTAACAGCACAGAGGCAGAATACACTACAACATTGTCCCAGATAATGTGCATGGATGTAGATTTTATGATAATGCCCGGCTGAGAGATAAATTCATGCGGTGAAATATCAGGGAGCAGAGCAGCCTTTGATAGATGCTCTCACAGCAATAATACCTGTACTCTTCAATGCGCTCAGCATTCATGAAAATATTGTCATGAAAAGCGGACTTCATCCCATCATCACACACTCTGATGGATGGGAGCACATTTTGGAAAAGACATAAATATGTTAATTTCTCGATGTAGAGAAGAGATAAGTTTTATGGCTCTTTCACTTTCTGAATCAGTATATTGAGAAATATTTTTTGAATTTGAACATTAAACTTCTACCATAAAATCTCATTTGAATAAGAATTTGGGTAAGATGGAAAAGTAACAGCCCTGTCTTTCGAGTATTTTCTTTTACATTCCTACACATTAGTTGCAGCTTTTTGTTCATTCACAATTTATTTAATGTCCAAACAAATACAAACTATAATCTATCCAAAGAAAAACCAAATATACAAATGATGTTCATGTACTCTAGCAACAAATACAATCCAAACATAAGTTTTAACTGGCTATAATGAGAACAACAGGTACAACAGTGTACTAGGTCTACAACCAGAGTATATAGAGGACAGTTGATCTAAGAGCAGATAACAAGGGTCCACACAATAAATTTGCAGATTTATAGATATGTTCCATGGATGTGTTGTGAACCCTAACACCGTCAAAGTAAAATGTGCATATGAACATAATAAAATATTAATTGTGCTGATTGTCATAAAATGCCCTGACAAATGACCCCATGACCTTTCCTCTAAAACCGAAGACAAATGTTTTTTGGTAATATCTCTATATCACTTTCAACATGATTATTTTGATGAAATTATTCAGAATCTGTGCCTCCTTTTCTATCTTTGCAAATTTGACTCACCATTTCCTCTCTTCTTGGGCGATTTAGAAACTCTGCTTCTATTGGATGATGACACTCCACTCTCGCTCATGGAGTCGTGTGCTGAAGAGGTGCTGCCGGTGGTCTCGCTGTCTCGGATCATACTCTCATAGCCACTGCTACCCCCACTGTGGTAAAACAGGGCGGTGCGGCCCATGGCGGGGGGCAGCTCCCCACTGAGGATACTGCTGTTGTCACTGCCGTGCCCACTGCTGTAGCGCTGTGGCCTCCGAGGTGCGGTGATCTTGCTGTAGGGTGATGGCAGCGGCGTGTTGATTGGCGATCCACCGACACTACTAGTCCCACTGTCAGCGCCATCATTTCCTGTTGCTCCAGGCGCCCTGCTGAGCTGCTTCCTTTGACTCCCAGTGGCTAGCTCGCTAACCCGGCTGTTAGCCGCTCTGCTGATGGCCTGCTTTGTGCCCATGATGGTCCCTCTTCCTGTCTTGGCTCCTGTCCCTGACCGAACTGGGGACTTACCAGTTGGAGGTAGGCTGGTGTTGCATCCAGCTACATTATCAAGAGGTTTAGGGTAGGAGCTCAGGTTCTTGGAACTACTGGTAGACAGAGTCCGAACTTTTGAACCCCCAGAAACTGCTGCTCGTGAGCTGCTGTTGCCTTTGACCTGCCCCAGTTTGCTTATAGTTGCAAAGACACCAGGAGAAACTTGAGAAGAAGAAGCAGATGCAGAGGTGGGGGCTGGGACCCCGAGTCTTGGCACGGATCTGTTGGATCTGATGTTACCTCCTAAAGTAGCACCACTGTTCTCCCTAAAGAGTTCAGTCTTAGACCCAGCTAAGGTTTGACTGTCACATCTCTCCAGAGATATGAGACTCCCATAGTAACGTGAAGACTCAGCTTTGGCCCCTCGTGTCTTTAGGCTTGAAAATGTCCTGGCAGATCCATTTTCAGTTTTTAAACTAGATGTCTTCTGGCTTAATGAATCTGCCCGGAGCCTGATGTTGAATTCTTCCTCTGAGGTCGATGTTTTAGGGAATGAGGACTTTCCAATGTTGCTGCTTGTTTTTAAGGCACTTGGAGGTAGCGCAGTCCTGGTCTTTTGTTCTTGGCTTGACTGTCTGACGGGTGGAGCAGGAGGAGAGATGTTTCCAGATCCTGACTTGAAGATAATGCTGCTTTTCTGCCCATTTGACTTTTTTCCCAAGGATGAAAACCTCAGGGTACTTGTCACTGAGGTGCCCTCATGACCCCATTTTGAGTCAGAACTCTGGGGAATCGAAACAGTTCCTAGAGTCGTTGCACCTCGGGTGAGTCGTGGAAGCTTGATCAGAGTATCTCCTCTCCTGATGCTGGACTTCTCACAACCGTCCACTACCCTCTGAGCTGAGGACGCTGCTTGTGCCTTTGGTGGCCGAGGTACACTGTTACTGTTCCCTCCTGGCCTCTTGGAGGAAACACTACTCATGCCACTTCTTGGTGGCTTACCTGCAGAGAGACACTCAACCTCTCTGGGATCAAAGTCACTGCTTCCCTGAAGCAAAAAGTCATCATGTCTGCCTTCCTGTCTGCTGCAGCCCACAGTTGCAGATGAGGTAGGCTTGGTTTTCCTGGGAAGACTGGAATGGACGGCATGATGGAGAATCTGGGCTGACACTGAAGTGTTCAGAGTATTGGCTCTAACATTGAGAAAGTCTTTAAGAGAGGCTTTGGTTGAGTCAGGGGTGGGAGGGCACTTGGTAAAAGAAGGTTTGTTTGGAGTAGCAGGGTCACTGTCCAACTCTGAGAAACAAACTCCACTGTCATTCAGGGAGCTTTTGATACCATGCTGCAAAAATGGCTGTTTGTGAAATATACTTGGCGAGCTCAGTGTGGGTGCATTCACTGTTGCCATGTTTTTCTCCCTCAAGTGAAGCCTGCTTTGAGTGCCTTCACCTTTTGTCAAATCATCACTCACTTTACTTGGCCATAAGTCATCAGTTGACTGCTTGGTGCCACGTTGGGAAATTTCCCGGAAGTCGGTGCCAACATCAGTCCCAGGTCCCACAGCTCCTTGTTGAGATGTGTAAGAATCATACTCATCATTTATACTGCTGATGATGCTTACAGGGCGAGAGCCAGAGGCCAAGGCCTGCAGAGAACAGTCACTGTTGAAACTGAAGAGGTTGGACGGGCGACCATTGTCTGGGACAAGGCCATGAGGCAGTTCCTCTACGACCGTAAACACAAGCTCATCCTCCCCATTCAGCTCCACCGGCTGCTGCAGTGTAACGGTAGTCCTCAAAAAATCCCTGTCAAAGCTTCTTCCAAACAGCGCTGCCCGAAGATTGTTGACCTCCATGGAACTGCTGCTTGTATGAGGGGCCCATTCTGTGACAGGGGACCCCACTGGTTGCCCTTGCCTAAGTGCTTGTTGACTCATACCCACAGGGGGAGTCCTACCGACAACCTCTGCAGGCTGAGATGATGCTTTGGATGTCCTGGGTAAGGATGGTGAGGCAGACGGCTTAGGTACACCTCCTCTGAGGTAGACCTTCTCTCGCACCACAGGCTCTGAGTCCTGGAAAAAAGTCCCACTAGGCTTTACCACACATGGTTGAAAGGGGATGGCTGAAAGTTTCTCCCCATCTGCACTTGTACGTTTGGAAGTGTCCATGAAGCCGCTGACTGAAGGGAATTTGGTTTGTTCCTGATCGGGTTCATTTGTGCATGTGGTAGATGTGCTTTCTAAGAACCTGGGGGAGGAGTTATTATCAGACTTGGGTGGAGAAGTAGCTCCAGTATGAGTCTTGAGCACTGCTGCTTGTGCTGCTTTGCTTTCTGTACCGATCGTGGCCGGGCCCTCGCTGCCGTCGATGCAGTCGAGTCTCTCCTGCAGCTCTGCAAACGTGTTACACTTTAAGTGATTGCCATCAGATCTGGGTGCATCTTTGACTTGCTTTTTGTTCAGGGAGGGGATGATAGGAACAAAGGAAGGTGGTCCCTCGTTGTCACTCAGCTCTCGGTCCGAGATAGCTGTCCCCCCAGGCCCAACGTAGATGACGGTGTCGCAGGAGTGTTCGCTGCTGGAGGAATAGTCAGGATCACTGGAGAGCAGCAAGGGCATGTCCGGGTCGAGGGCCACGGTACGAGGGTGGAAGGGTCGAAGATGAGGAGGTCGATGGGACGGGCCTTCCTCGCAGGAACTCTCTCCTCCCGATGAGCTGGAGGCATACTGCAGGTAAAAATAAATAACACAGTTTTAACATACTAAGGAGACCATGAACTACACAGCAAACAACCTGAAGACAAATCCATTTCTGGAGCATCCTTCGTCGATACAGTGTACGTTGCGGGAAAGATTAAAATGAATGTCAATGAGACGTATAAGCTTGTAACTCCTGATTCCATATGGCTTTTTCAATTTATAAAAAATAAAAATACAGCCTCTAATGAGAGTGAAAATCTTGCTCATCTCACCAAAGAGGCTACTGTCCCCATAGGAACAGTGATATTGATTATCTGTCATGTCATGGTAGAAACACCTCACTGAACTATGGCTCTATGACTTTGACCTGATCATACAGATTTACATTACAGATAGAAAGGTTTTTACTGTCACAGCCTCAGGAAATCAGTTCAAACTCATTCAGATACTAAAACCTTTGTAGCTACATCAAATAATCAAAAAAATTTATTTATACTGTAAAATGTCATCTGCATTCTCTGTCTCAGCTTTGTTCAGAGGGAAATATTTGATATTAAGCCCAAGGTGCCATAAATTTCAGTCATATTTTGGTATCTTTGGAAACTTGATTATAGAAGGGAGGAAATCAATAAGTTACATTGTTAAGCATGTTTTGCTTATTCATGCAATAAAAAACCAAGACAACATTTACGACTAAAAAAAATACCGTATTCATTTTTATTTCAACTATTGTTGTCTCATTGTGCTCTGCACATGGAAATATTTCAGGTTTTTCCTCCAACCAAGTTAAATGTTTTATACCTCATTAAAAATCTTGTTTTATGTTATTTTAGCTCAAATAGAAGGAGGTTTGGTGTTAACCAAGCAGCCATTAGACTGTGAACAGCCACAGTGTGAGTAGGTTCACCTCATGTTTAGAATGATTAACGCCTTTTGACACTTTCTGCAATAATGTGCCTGTTGGTTATTGTTGGCCGCCGATGCCATTAAATCATAACTCTCTCTAACGCTGTTGTATTTGTATTTTTAGATTGTTAATGTGTAAATGAATAAATTTGTACTTGTGTTGCAAACTTCCTTGGCTCAAATTGCCCCTCGAGGAACAAATAAAGTATTTTGAATTGAATTAGGACAGGCTCATATGGGATTTCTGAAGACTTGATTGATTGAGAATTGATTATTCAGGATTTACATTTCTGATAACCCTTCTGTTGATGTATATTTTATCTTTGCCATTTTTTAAGAGATGCTTTTAATTTGTGCATCATAAAGAAGGAAATACCCAGACAGTAAGGCTAAAACTTACTGCATGAATGAACTCCCTTCGCTAGAGCTACAGGAACTATAATAGAAATAAACATATTTCAGTTATATACTGTTGGGACCAAATTATCACAAAATTATGTTGGGACTTTTAAAACCTGCACAGACATTTAAATTTCTCCTGATCTACTCTGTAAAAGATGAGGTACCTTGGACTTCTTTTTCCTCATGCGGTGGATTCGGGAGGCCAGCTGCACCGTGGTCAGCGTCTCCATGTAGTTCGCCATGGAGTCGGAGATGTGGGCGATCATGGTGGTTTGACAGTTGATGTTTCCCAGGGATTCACTCAGCAGCATGGTGAGCTTACTGTCCCTGAATAATACATCAAGAAACCCCTCGTTAGCCAAAAAAAAGAGTTCAGAAGCAAGCCTGAGAAACCCCCAGGACCCCAGAAACCATTCATTACCCCACGCAACACTTGGGCACAAAAAGGAATAGGAATGATCCCTCATTTCACATTAATGAATCCCACTTTGAACGACATGCCACATGTGATGTAATCAGAAATGGAGTGAAATGTCCATGAAATCTTGCCTTTGAAAAGATGTGGAATAAAGCTAGAGTGATCCCATACTGCAAGTCGACATACTGCAGTTTCAGCAACAAGGCTGAGGTCCAGCCCTTTTCTCCTAGTTTTAGGAATTCTCCGCCTCGTCTGGCTCAACCAAACAACTTCCAGTAACTTCACATTAGGCATGTGTCCATTAAACTGTTGCACAAGTTTTAATTATATTATACAAATTTGTGAAAACTAAATGTGAACCAGTGCGTGTTTTCATCAGGACCTTCATGTGAAGATATTTAAGAGGATGTGACAAGATGACATCTTGCACACCAGAGATCCCCCCCACCACCACCACCCAAATCTTAATAGTGTAATGTTGATGGTCTTTTTGTCAAAACCTCTTCTAGGTGAAGAGGTTTTTCACAAGGAAGTCCTTTAACTCTCCAACAGTCTCTTCCCACAGAGACTCTAGGGGCCCCCTGATCCTTGGGGCCCTGGCGCTTGTGCCCAGTTGGCCCCTTTGGTAACCTGTCCACGGCAGAGTCAGGCCTCGAACTGTACATTTTAAAGGCGGTGCGAATGCTTACAAAGCCAATTGGGAGGTGCGATCAAAAGCATTTTTGTGACAGTGAATTGACCTGAAACCTTGTTGAAAATGTTTCAGCTTGAGCAAAAAAAAAACATGCAGAGATGAAAGATTAACAGTTTCTGGTGAGTTCAGTGATCAGTGAGGACACAAACGCATAGAAACACTGTGTTCACAAATTAGGGCGAATGACCAGTTAAAGAAAAAGAGGAAAAGAGGAACCCAATCTTTTTTTATGGCACAAATTTGTAAATGAGTATAAAATCTAATTGAAATGAAACAAATGAGACGGGGCGACAACATCCCAAAATAATTAAACAGCTTAAAAACCAAAAGAGACAAAAGTGAGTCATTGAGCCAGACTAAATGCCAAAATATGAGCCTGAAAATAAAGATGAAGCTCCAAAAGACAATCAGCCTGCATAACAAACACCCAGAAGACTGAATATACAAGACAGTCTGGATTACAAAGGGATTTATTCATCACTTAATCAACCCACTGAAAACTCATTAAAAACACAATAAATTCCATCTCTTCCCCCTCATCGTCTCTGTCCTCACAGGATTTGGTCCTTGGTCCATCTGTTGTTTGGACACTGTGACCTTTGACCCCTGTCGGATTCATTATAATGCCCAGAGTGTGAGCTCGTACCTGTAGGGAACGTGTTTGGCTCCGTTGGCGAGGGCGAGGATGACGTTTCCCAGCGCACACAGAGACAGACACTGACCTCCACCTCCCTCTCTGGTCCTGCTGATATCCGTCTCACAGCTTCCCAAATCCAGGAGGTGGAGACGACTCCGACCGGAAACTGACAGACAGAGAAGGATGTTACAGCCTGTTTCACTGCCAGTTAGTGCTGAAATGATTGGTTGGTTAAATGACTGATTGATCTGTTAATAGACAGAAACATAATCAATATATTTGAATAATTGATTGGCTGTTTAAAGTCATTTATCAAGTAAAAATACCAAACATTAGCTGACATGAGAGAAAAGCCAAAGGAAATTTTGCTGCTGTTGTTGTGAATTCATGCCCTGTTAAAATCTGAAAGCATGTCTATGGACCCTGGGCTGTATGGGCACTGGAGCGGAGACTTCATGCTCAAAATCTGATCCAGTGATTCTGCTTGCTGCATTAACAGATTTCTGTGAGCAAACAGGGTCCCTGCAGGAGCAAAGAACTAATAATATAACAAATAATAGCAGCTCCGCTATCAGAGGAGCCTCAGGACCTCAGGACCACAGAGGGAGAAGAGGACCACAGCACAGTTTAAATCAATACACGCTTCTTCAATATTACATCGGTTCACAGAGCAGAGAAGGTCGATACAGTCCGGACGGAGAGCTCAGAGACAGGACACGTTGTTGTCCCACTTCAAGACATGTGAGTCCCACTTCAAGACATGTGAGTCCCACGTCAAGACATGTGTCCCACTTCAAGACATGTGAGTCCCACTTCAAGACATGTCAGTCCCACGTCAAGACATGTGAGTCCCACTTCAAGACATGTCAGTCCCACGTCAAGACATGTGAGTCCCACTTCAAGACATGTCAGTCCTATGTCAAGTCGTGTCCAAAGTCAAGGCAAGCAAACTCTTTTTTTAAATCTATAATTCTAAAGTCTACAGTTATCAGAGTCATGTGACTTGAGTCCACATCATGTAACTCGGGTCCAGAGCTCTGAAGACCACAAATGTTTAAAAGTGTCTCATAAGTAAGTTCGTCCTGCATCTTTTTCACAAGGACGTCTCTGACCTGCTCAGATCAGTATCAGGCTGATGTTTCTGGCTTATTCGACCTGCCGGTTCATTTCATTAAGTCTGAGAAATGATTGTGTAAACATCAACCGCCAGCATCAGCAAGATTTAAAACTGCTGAGAGCGGCTGAGTGTACAGTTTCTACCCACTGGTCTATAAACTCTGCAGGACACAGAGGCTTCAGGCCTCATTAGCCATGCAGATTTATTCCAGCCGTGGAGGAAGAAGCAGTGAAACACTAATAACTGTGGAAATGTCTCTGCTGTGACAGGTAGACGTGGGCGGCGGCAGCGGCGTTAGCATAGCTTCTCTGCTTGCTAATGTTGTTTCTGAGCACATCAGCAGCTCCAGATGAAGTTAATTAGCTTCTACGTGTTTGGAAATGAACATCAGAGGGAAACAGAAAGTCTAACCTGCTGTTTCTACACCAGCAGGATGTTCAGCCTGTGCAGGTATGTTCACTGCTGCTCTCAGGAGATTCACTTGAAGTTTACTGTAGGTTTTATTGTGTGTCAGGTCAAGTTGAGAACTCTTTTCTCTTCAAGAAGAACTCCTTTTAAACAAATCTCCTAAATCTTTAGTCAGATGACTCAAATGTCCGCCGTCCAACTCGACCTGAAACATTCACACTCAACTCTCTGATGTCTGCTCATTTTGATAAGCATGTACAGACAGACACACACTGACTTGCTGCCTTGCTGTTCTTGTCCAGCCTCTCTTGGTAGAGGTGCAGCGTGAACAGTAAGTGCGAGTTCCTCCGGGCCTCCTGGTCGCTCGGCGCCCGGCTGCTCCGCCTCGCTGCCAGGGCGGCGTCCAGGAAAAATGCAGCTCGCTCGGCATTGGTCGCCCGCAGCTCCGTCTGGTTTTGCAGCTGATGGAGAGAGATCATGAGACATGGGAGAGGCAGGAAGAACCCAGAGGAAGAGGAAGATAACGACCCATATAATAATAAGAATGGTGGTGTGATGAAGGTGAGGGGGAAGCCACCTGTGACTGACTGGAGCCATGTCAGCACTGCTGCCAGCTACGCTGTTCTTATACCAGCATTATTTTAGGCCATTTGGGGGCTGTAGAAGAAAGACGTCATCTTGAGTTAATAAAGACGTCTCATTTAAAAAAAAAGAGAGACATTTTAAAGAGTTTCTCAGAGATAACAGGCAGAATGAGGTTTGATAAAACAGAAAAGGAAGAAAGTGGGGAAAAGAAAAAGAAAATTAAAGTGAGAGGAGATAAAAAGTGTCAGACGAAAGCAGCCCGGGGGAGATAAGACTGAATAAGAATAGCAGGAAGAAGGTCAGGACTAATTGGACAGTTGTGGACAGAGATAAAGTCTCTGGAGGTGAAGAGGAGGTTAGAGAGGAGGAGAGGAGATGAAGAGGTGTGAGAGAGGAAACCTGATGGAAGCAGGTGACAGGTCAGTGAACTGTTTGTTTATGAATATTTAATACTAATGTCTAAGTGAACGGAGAGAGCTGTCAATCATCCACCCAAAACTGGGTCATAAATCTGTTTTTTTTCCAGACACCAGCCTCAGGCTTTTATTTTGAAAATCTAATGACTTTACTGGGGAGGTGAAGGAGGAAATGAGGGGAGGAGGTGAAAGAAAGAGATGCTTTCAGAAGAAGTGGATGAAGAAGGAGTCTTTCCCCTACCTGGGATCCACAGAGGGGGTCCTCCCGCAGCGACACCGCGGGGCCCGGGGCCTCCTCGTTGGCCCCCACCGAGGAGGAGGAGAGTTCAGCCAGGAGGTCAGTGAGCGTCTCCTCCCGGCCGGAGATCTCCACAGCGGACGCTCTGACTGAGAAACGAGCTCCAGTCTTCTCCCTCCGCTCCTCGATCACCTTGAAGAGCCACGAGATGGCTGTGGGAGCCACGCCCAGACTCTGGGTGGAGCAGTCCCGACCAATCATGGTGTACGTCTTACCTGGTGAGGGCGGAGCCAACACCGCAATGTTGTGACTGGTCAGAAAAAGTGTGTTTGTGCATGTGTGTGTTGTGTACTTACCCAGGTTAGCATGTCCGAAGCAGAAGATACAGCCGTCCGCTCCGTTCACCACCGACTGGATGACCTCAGCCACCGTCCCCGAACACACCTCAGCCTATCAGGATGGAGAAGCAGTTAATATCGACCAATCGTGTTAGAGCACAGTCACCTTACAGTTTACCCAGGGAGGTTGTTTACAAGCTGGTTTGTCTTGAGGTTATGTCAGGTGATGATAAGCTATGATCCGATACTTCAGCTCCTGTTACGTTGTGTAATGTTACAGTAGAATACTGATGGATAAAGAAAATACGTTACAGCGCGTTATGATCTAGTTCTTTAGTTCCTGTTCATTTTTGTTATGTAACGATGCTTTAAGTTCTGTTGTGTTATTTTACATGACGTCACACTATGATTTAATACTTTAGCTCACGTTATGTTACATCGTGTTAACTTTACCAGCATGTTGATTCAATACTTTCTCAGATCACATTACGTTGTGTTACACTTTGTTACGCTACACTGTGATTTAATACTTTAGTTAATTTCATGTTACATTGTGTTACTTCACAATATTTATGTTTGGCTAAACTATTTTATCACATTATGATTCAATTCAATTGACTTTAGTTTGTGTTATGTCACGTGATGCTGTGCAGCAGCAAGATCCAAGACTTTGGTAGGTTATAACTGTACTTCAGGGATCTTATCTTACACGTTGCTTTGCATCATGTTAAGCTACATTAAGATCCAGTGTTTTACATTACGTACAATATGACGGGATTATGATAAAATATTTGTCTGAAGAAAGAAAACAGTAAAACGTTATAGACAGAATCAGCATATGAAAAGTGCTTCGTCTCTTGGAAACAAACTCATTCACATTGTGTACGATTCAAACTGACACGATCATTTACGAGTCCGTCTGAACGCTGCGGGAGTCGGTTTCTCTGCTCTAAACGTCACAAATCAAACTCCATCTCCATCCATCTTCACATCTGCAGCTTCCTGATGTTTCCTCACTGCTGAGGAGGTCTGATCACATCACAGAGACTGTGGCTGCTGTGGCAGATAACACACACACACACACACACACGCACAGTGTCACACACACACACACGCAGTGTCAGACACACACACACACACACACAGTGTCAGACACACACACACACACAGTGTCAGACACACACACACAGTGTCACACACACACACACAGTGTCAGACACACACACACAGTGTCACACACACACACACACAGTGTCAGACACACACACACAGTGTCACACACACACACACAGTGTCACACACACACTCTCTGATGTATATCCTCCTCCTCTCGGGGGATAAACAACTTGCTGACGTCTCTGATGAAGAGCTCAAACTTTGGGGTTGTGCCTGGAATTTATATATTGGGGAGATTCATAGACTGAAAATGAAGATGAAGCTGAAGATTGAAAGTGTTATTGATCGCACTTTCAACCCTTTGAACTCATTTTTCATTCTCTTTATTTGCAGCTGGAAATCTAATATATCATCAGCTGGCAGGCGATCTCCAACCTGAAAACAATTCAACGGAAATTAAAAGGATTGTCATCATTGTCATCACAATATCTTTTTTCCATTTGGGACAAATTTATTTTGAGTTGTAGCACTACAGTTCCCATCATGCTTTGGGTTTAATGAAGTGTAATGAGTAATGTTGCCATGGAGATGCTGAGCACCATTTTTTAGTCTGTTTCTTTATATTTGGTGAATCAGCATCATGATACTGAAGAGAAAGTGAAACGATAATTGTGAGGAATGTCTTGTCCCGTCACACCTGTGCAGCATCCTGGGAGAAGATGGCATCGAATAGGAAGGTCTTCGGGGCCGAGGCGGAGGAGCGTCCACCGGCCAACGTCTCGCACAGAGTCAGCTGCTTCTTTCTGCCGTCCACTTTGAGGAGGGACATGGACTCTGAGGACTCGCTGCTGTGGACCGAACAGATCCGGACCATCACTCGGACCTGGAGGCAGACAGGAAGTCCAGGTCAGAGAGGAGGGAGGACCACGTTCTGATCGGGAACCACATTTATCTCTACACAAAAGATCTTTATTCACTCGCAATATCTCCATCAACACATGAGACGAACAACACTGCAACACTTTTAGAATATCTCAAACATAAGAAATTGTCTGAAATGGGAAGAAAGATAATTCAGTAGCAGAAGTGGTTTGAGTGCAGACAACAAGGACGACATTTACATTTCATTAATATACTTCATTTAAAAACTGAAATAAGATCAATGAATCGTTGCTTTCAGTAACTCCCGATAACAACCACGGTCAGGCCCTCGACCCCCCCACAGAGGAGCGAGCCCCCCAAGTCGTTAGAAGACAGAAAAAAAGTCCAACATGTGACTTCATGTGGAGATCTCAGGAGCAGGTCTGAGGCGGCTCTCTGGATCAAAGTGTTAGATTGGCCGATCAGGGATTCAAACCCCCGAGCTGCGACCTGCAGCAGCTGGCGTGTCTGAGCTCACCCACCGGGTGCTGATGCGACTCTGATGACTGTTTATTGGTCTGTCACAGAGCTGCTGAGTCGGCGCTCAGCGGCGGCGACGAGGTCAAGTTTAAAGCCAATAACAATGTGAGACGCAGCAGTTTTTAAATGATGTGTCGCTGCGAGTCAGCGGAGCGAGTCATCGCCTCCTCAGCTGATCTCCAGTCAGCAGGGAGGCCTTTTAAAATACGCGTAATACTGCTGAACTATAAACAGCTGCAGCAGTTCATCTGGATCTGCCATAAACAACCTGAGCTGCACAGGAGCCTCAAACATCTGGAATCCAACACGACTTCACCTCTAACGTTTCCCAGTAAGAGACCAGAAGGTTGCTGTCACACCATCAGGAAACAACGCTTGGACTTTATATGAAGTTTGTTCAGGTTCGTCAGTACAGAATCGAAGCTGTTAATTACACATTAGTAATAGTTGCTGACAGCAAAAATATCTAATTTGTTCTGAAACCAAATCAAAGTGTTCGCCAACCTGCGGCGTCCAATCAGAGCTGCCTCATCTCAGCTGATCAGCACACAGTCCAGAGAAAAAAGACAGTCGCTCTTCGTCAGCTTCTGTCTTTCATTGATGATGAACAGCTCTGGATGTTAATGAGCTGCTGAACAAGTTCCTGATGAGTTCATCATCAAAGATGTCATTAAAACTCGTTTGTTCTTCAAGAATCTTCTGAAGAAAATGATTCTGAGCTTTGTTGGTAAAAGCAATTAAGAATGAAATAATAAGAGGAAGAAGGGACACGAAGACAACAAATGAAGGACAAATGTAATAAACTGACCAAGAAAGGAGAGAAAGAATCCAGAAAGACAAAGAAAGACAGAAAGACAGAACGTATAAAGATTCTGTACGTCGTATTAAATCAGTTCCTGCTGAACAGACTGAACATGTCACTGATATGTGAACAGTTTTATTTCCTCTCTGACAGTGTTGAAGGCAGCTGAGCTGCTCTCAGATCAGCCTGTTTATGAGCTTCTGGTCACTTTATGACCAATAAAAACTGTTTTTATCACCGTCAGAGACTACTTAATCCTCCTGCTGTTCTGTGCTCAGACATTTAGAGAGAAATAATGTCGAACCTTTATATTCTGCTGTATCTGATTCGTTCTGTAATAATGATGACTGCAGTCAGCTCTGGCTTCTGATTGGTTCCTACATGCTGCCTGTTGGTTGAAGCTGAGGAGCCATGAGAGCACACCAGTCTTTGAACGTCACCCGTTATTTTTGGAGCCATGAGTTTGGCGTTTTGGCTGTCGCCATCTTGGTTTATTGGATTCAGAAGTGACGAGAGGGTAGTGCTGCCTCTATCATGATTGCCGGTCATTGTGGTATCGACTTGTCAAGCCCCGCCCTAAAGCATACGCTGCTTCATCATCTATTTTCCTATAAATGTGACCATAATTTACTTAATGAACATCCTGCTGTACTGAAGAAGACTTGAAACCAGCAGCTGAGACCATAAACTCATTTGGAAAATGTTTACTGAGGTAAAACTTTTTCAGCAGCAGATGTCACATCCACAGAGATCCAAAGGCTGTTGTTGTTTCATCGTGTGATCATCAGAATGTGTCCAGTGATAGAAAGAAAAAGACCAGAGATTAACCTCATCTTCCTGCACAGCCTCTGAGCTGCAGCCTCAGCACACAGGGAACAAGCAGCATTTAAACACACATGGATCTTTGAAGTAAATTAAGGGGACATTTGAGGGGAGTCTGGTGCTGTCAGGAGGTTAACTGATTAGCTCGGAGCCACATGTAGGTCCAGTGTGTCTGCTGGGACGTTAAATCCTCTGCAGGTTAATCACAGCCAGCAGCAGATCAACTGTGACGGCCAAGTATCTGATCTGCAGCCAGCAGCAGAGTCCAAACACACTGAACACGTCTGTAAACACCAGGTCAACAGACATCTGTTCTCAGGGTCTCAACAGCAGTAGTCTGTCCTGAGGGGCGCTACAGGAAAGTGCATGGAGTCATTTAAATCTAAAGGGTTCTGAAGTTCAGAAGTGGAAGTTCTGACACATTAGTTGCACTGGAAGAAAGTCAGAGGGTTGTTAAAAGGTTTGTGGTTTGTCCTCTGGGGATTAGAGAGGGTTGGTTTGAAACTGGCATTACAAGCCCCATTCAGATAGGATGCAGCAGGACCTGGTCTGTAGCCGAGACCTGGTCTGTAGCCGAGACCTGGTCTGTAGCAGGACCGGGTCTGTAACTGGACCTGTTTCTAAGTTTCCTTCAATCTCACAGTGATCCGTGATAGTTGTCTGTACGTCCATTGGGACACAGCAGACAGGAGCTGCTGTCTGCTGGTTCACAGGAGCAGGAAGTCTGAGCCGAGACTCTGATGAAGGCCTAAATACAAAACTTTGTTTTTCCTCCTTGACCAGTAAAAGACAAGTTGAATAAAGAAAGATTTCACTGTGACTGTTTCCTGTCTGCAGATTCAATCAGCTCCTTCATCCAGATCCCCCTGACTCCCCCGACGCCCCCCCCCCCCATTCCTTCATCCAGACCCCCCTGACCCCCAACGTTTCCCACAACCTCACGCCGTGCTGACGCATCAAACTGGATTCATGAGATTCCTGAAGCCTGAGAACCAGCTGATTTGGACTCTGATCTACTGCAGGGCATTCTGGGTAACAGCATGGCCTCTTACCTTCCCCATCCCTGGCGTGTCTTTGACCTTTGAACCGGCCCGGAGGAGGCATGGTGGGACGGCGGGCGGGGAGAGCTGCAAGGCCCCGCTGAAGCCTCCAGTGTACAGCAGGGGCCCCGAGGCCTCAGCAGGTGAGGTGGCCCCGGGGCCCGGCTGGGACTTCTTCCTGCGGGACAGACTGAGCTTCTGAGCCGCCCTGAAGATAAAAACATCAGAAACACAAAGAGTCACTTACTGATACTAAATATGAAGGTCAAGACAGCCGTCAGACCAGGTTCTCTTACTTATTCAGTTAGCCAGGAAGATAATTCATGTTAGTGCTTAAAAAGGGTCCAAACTACTGATATATAGATATCATATAACGGTCTTATAAAGGGGATTCAGGTTGTGTGTGTCGGCTCTAAATACTACAATACCCATGAGCATTGGCTGCTGTTGCATGGAGAAGAAGCCAGTTAGAGGCGTGAATCAGAGCGTTAATGAAACGTTGCCGCAGTTAAAAAGATTAAACATTAAAATTGTCCCTATTTAAGCTCCAGATTTGTTTTCTTTGTGTGTTAGTGAAATGCACCCTGGGAGGTGTAGTTAACATCTTCCTCAAAGTTTTTATGTCCACAGGCTTCTTGCAGCTTTTTCATCAAGGAACCAGATATTTTGTAACAGTTGTTCATCTTCAGTTCTGCTGATTCAACTGGAAACACATGGATGGAGGAGGAGAAGTGTTGGATCAATGGGGGTCAAGGAGACTCAAACTCAGATCTGACATCATTAGAGAAAAGAAGAGTCCCCCTGCACTCCTTTTTCTCCTCTTCTTCATCCCTCCTTTTGATCCGATCAGAAACAGAGCAGAGTTCATCATCAGTGTGTGTGTGTGTGTGTGTGTGTTGGTAACATGCTGACATTTACACTTCATTAATGGTGACTGAATGTGTTGATTTAAGCTTTGAGCTCCTTCAGAATCTGCCTCCCCTTTATATCGATGATATTTTATTATTAAAAACGAACTTCAGGCTGTTGTCAGACCAGATCAACAGCCTGAATGAGCTTTGAACGGGACGTGGCCTCGTGTCCCGGGATACAACAAATAACTGAGAATTACCCCGATTTCATTTTCATCAACTTAATGTGGAAACATTTTAATGAGCCAATCTGCAAAATATCGGTCAGAATATTTTAATATTTAATCAAAACCAGCATCGTTCCTTAAACTTAACCAAAGTGTTTCAGGTCCCAACCCAAGAAGGTCCAACTGCAGACCTCAGGTCTGGTGTACCCACGTAAAGTAAGTCCTTTAGCCTCAGAATGAGACACTAACAGGGACTTTGGTGTAAAACATCTGCTCTGAGTGAAATAAAAGCAAACCGGGTGAGATGTTCAGGTGTTACTAAGCAGGTAAAACTGCCATCT
>CM062212.1:450000-502500 GCA_031216445.1 Lateolabrax maculatus | reverse complement strand
CCTCTGCACCATCAGGGTTCTCCCTCCTGCTAATTATCCTTCAAACACTGCTCCGCCTGCTCTGCACCACCCGCTGTTTTATTGTGAAAAGATTCCTGTGAGCCAGCAGACGGAGCTCATTGTGATGCTCAACTCTGACCACGAACCTCCCACCGTTATTACAAGACTCTTCAGCCATAAGGTTCAAATATTACATTATTCTGTTGGCAAACAGACACACAAACACTCACACACACACACACAGACACACACACACACACACACCCATACTCACACACAGACACCCCCCCACACACACACACACCCACACACACACACACACACAGACACACACCCACACACACACACACACACAGACAGACACACACACACTCTCACACACACTCACACACACACACACACACACACACACACACACACACTGACAGCTTTTTAGTAATTTAGGGGAATTGCCCTTTTTGGCATTTTTGCTTTATGTAGGATAGCAGAAGTGGGGGGGGGTTGGACCAGGGCTTTATATCAGCCTCTGGCTGTCTTCAGTCGGCTCCGTCTCTCAGGCCTGGTGCTCAGTCGTCCTCCTCGAAGCCATTTTCAGGTCATATTTTGGTGCATTGCTGCAGCGGAGGAGCTCCGTCAGACCCTGATGCAGCGAGTCTGTTTGGGTTCACAGATTCAGGAGAGAAGCTCTTCGGTCCAGGAAGTCGATACAGGAACTCGGGCTGGAAGCCAGAAATCCACTTTGGGGAACTCGACCCTCCTCAGTGGGGAGCTGGAGTTAATGTTCGGCTCATTCTGGGTTTTTACTGGTGAAGAAGAACCAGAAATATTCAGTCGTACTTTAATCACACAAGAGCACCGAGCAGCTCAAAGTGCTGCTGGGGGTCTAAATAAATACTGTCAATCAATCTGACTCCTTCACTGCCGTTTCACCTCCATCACCAACATCACGACCTGGTCGTGGTCGGAGACGTTTCCACGGCGAGGTGACACTCCTTCTTCTTCTCCTGACGGAGCTTGAAGCTGAATGTGGGATGACCACGGTTGGGGAGTCTGTGTTTCATGCGAGAAAACATTCATGTTTCATGTTTCCACGAGCTCTTCTTCTCTGTATCAGCAGGCTGAATTAAGAGCGGACGAAGGCCTGTGAGGGTGTTTCAAAGGCGCTCCACCCTCCTCTTCATCCTCTGTGCTCTCTGTACCATGAACAGCATGCAGCAGCTAATGCATACCATATCAGATGGGGGGGGGGGGTCTGCCTGGTGACTTTGCCACTGTGGGGTTTGTCACCGATAATCACAGCAGCTTCCACACAGAGACGTGGTGAAATACTAACTCCACATTCATCTGACAGCTTCACAGTATTAAAACTACGTCCCATCAATAATAACCGGTGATGTATTATTGCAGGTTAAAGTACCAGCAGGATATACAGTCCTTCACTCAGCTCCCTCGGAGACACTGAAGGCTTCGTTCTGCTTCAGAAAGAGATTAAAGGGACCGTAAGAAGCTGATATTTCTACGACGAGTTGAGCCGAAATGCTTCCAAACACAGCAGAAGAAACAGACTGAGTCCAATCTCCAGGACAGGGTGACTGTAGCTTGTTGTCAGAGGGGATTGTGGGAACAGATGGAGTGAAAACGTCGCTGGCTGCCATATTGTGAGAACTCCCAGTCGTCTGGTTGCTTCGTGTTAATGTGGTCGTCCCCTGTTGAATCTCCAACTGTCCACTTGTCCCTGTTTGTTGGCAGGAAGCCTGAAGTCACGTTTGTGTCTCTTCTCAACACTTTCTCTGGTTTGTGACGCTGCATTTCTTTAGATTTCTTTCTACTTTATATTCTTCAGTGGATTCATGTTGTTATTTTAAAGAATGATTCCTGTTTGCTTCCTGCTGATCGTCATCACTGCTTCCATCATGTAGAAAAGCAGGTTTGAGCCTGATCTGAAAACTGATGATTTGATGATGATTTGAGTGTGTGTGTGTGTGTGTGTGTGTGTTCTGCAGGAAGCTGCAGGCTAATCCAGCCTTCAAACATTTTCAGATAAAAGCAGAGCGACTCTGTTGCCGCCCCTCAGCCCTCACCACCCTCTGACAGATGCATGCTGGGAAGTCTTTGAAGTGAATGCTGGGTAATACCGACCCTGAGCCTCGTCTGAAGGGCTTCAGCCGAGCTCAGGTGTCTGAACAGGACGGAGCTGCTGCTGTACTCAGCACATCTGCAGGTCATTAAAGCTGCTGTAGCCCCATGTGACTTATTTCACCTGTTCAGACCTCCTCAGGTCACCTGCTCAGACCCCGTCTGGACCCTGAAACCCTCTTGAAACCCTCCTAGACCCTGAACGCTGTGCTGCTCGGCTGCTCTCTGACAGCTCCAACCACTCAAGGATAAAAATAGTAAATCTGCCAATTAGATTCTGCACAGAGCGAAGCGCCTGCGTTTGACTTTTGAAGCATGTTCTCACAACTGACTCTGGATCAGGAAGGATGGGAGGAAATTATATGAAACTTTTTATTGATCCCTGAGGGAGAATTCATGAGATTCAGTCTGTCTGTTGGATAAACTTCAGCCTTTTACAGCAAGTTTCCCCTCAAAAATCTCTAAAGTAGAAAAGAATAGGATCCCTGAAATATTCAAATTGGTTTTATGTTTCCAGTTCCAGTATGTTTTATGTGTTTATTTGACAGTTTTTATCTTATTTTCTTGTATTTTGGGGTGTTTTATTCTGTTTTCTCCATTGTACTTTTTTTTGCTGGATCATCTTGTTTGTCACTTTATAACATTGTTTTTAAAGGTGCTATAAAAATTAAGTTTACTAATGACATGGGGAAAACGTTGCTGTTGGTTAAAGGTCTGAGGCGTGTTGCATTCACTGACCTGATGAAGAAAGCAGCAGCAGCAGACGGGGGCTGGCTGGTCTGGGTGGCGATGCTGTGAGCGGCTGGTTTCACGTCCTGAGTCGAACTCTTCATGGTCACATAAACTTCCTCTGAAGTCGAACCCTAACAGACGAGACACAGGGCTTCAAACCTGAGCGGAAACTCTAACATGTGAGGGCAGCAGTGGTGCTGAGGCTGGAACAAAGGTTATGATCAATACTTGGGATTATTAAAGGTTCATGCTGGGAAATAAAAAAACACGTATGAAATGTATGAGTTTCTTCCAACGTTTGCATTTAAAAACAAAGAAACTCTCCTGATGATGAAACCGTCACACAGGTTTATGTTCTGACCACCAGTTTGAATTATTTACACTTTGTGTCTGTCTCTAAATACTACAATACCCATGAGCCTCAGCTGCTGGAGAAGACGCCAGTCAGGTGTGAGTCAAAGCGGTTGTGACGTCAACACAGAAACTAAATTAATTGAAGCTGCAGGTTGTGAACGCTACAGTTTAATCTTGAAGCTCTGTGATTGGATGGTTGTTAGTGAAATGCACCCTGGGAGTTCCGTCCTTCAGTGTTTATGTCCACTGGCATCTTGGAGCTAAACTTTTTATAAAACAACACATTTAAACATGTTCATTTAAACATTGAGGTTGTTACTGAGCGATTGAATCAGACCGAATGACAGAGAAATGTCGACATGTTTCTGTGTTTTGTTGTTCGTTCTGTTCAGATGAGTCTGAGAAATGTAGTTTTATAGGAACAGTCCAACATTTCCTCTCAGTGTGTCCAATACGGAGATAGGTCCAGGACGTGTTTAGCCTAGCTTAGCACAAACACTGGGAGCAAGGGGAAACTGCTAGCCTAGCTCAGAAAAATCCGAAGCTAAATGATTTAGCCTGCAGACTGGATTAGTGCTTCAGCGTTGCCTTCATCATCATCTACATTATTATTCCCTTGAATAATGAATTCTTTTGCAGAGGATTGTCTCTGTTGATAGATGGACGTCCTGTAACAGGCCGGCAGGTCCCGGAGGAGAAGCCGCGGCAGGAAAACATGGCTGCCCCTGCTGGTGGTTGGTTGGCCAGGACGGTCGATCAGCTGCAGGAGGAGGAAGCTCTGGATGAGGAGGTCATTAACTAATTAGCTCTGGTCATTAGCCTGCTCGCTGGCATCCAAACTTCCCTCTCTGCTCAATCACAATATGGCTGCTTCGTCAAGAACTGAAGGCTTTTTCCGGCTCACTGTGGCTAATAGCTAATCCTCCTGGGCAACACTAATGACCAGAGAGCCCAGAGGCTTCATATAGGCAGTTAATAAGTCTGAATTTAATGACCTGACAGTGAATATTAACAGTATACTTACAGTATTATAGAGCATTACAGTGATATTTTACATTAAAATTCACATAAATATAAAAACATTATTAGTTTATTATGTGTATCCACGACCTCTCAGGTTATACATCGTCTGATTTTGGAGGCTGCTGATGCATCTTGTCCTCATTCTGTCAGGACACAATCCTTCCTCCTCTTCCTCTCTGTTTTTCACTTCATCTCTGGGCAGAGATCCGCGGCCTGGTTACGGTGGATTACCGTGGTAACAGGAAGCGGTAAACGGGGAGGCCATTATTCAGCTGTTTGACTGGGACTCGCTCTGCCAGCTAACAGGATTACAGAGAGCTGCCGGCAGGACAAAACCACCAACACAAACCCTGAGCCATGGACACGCTTGGTTTGGTTCATCTTTAAAGTAGGGATAGAAATGGTCTGGTTTGGTTTAGTTGTTTAGCCTTGGTAAAATTTTTGGTTTTAGTTTAGTTTGTCCTGGTTTGGTTCACATTCCTTGGTTAACATTGTTCTTTGGGGTTCTGTTTAGTTTGTCTTGTTTTGCTTTGATTTAGTTTAGTTTATAGTTTGGTTTAGTTAGTTTTGGTTTGGTTTGGTAAGTTGTGAATCGGCTCTTTCGTTTCTTGCCAAACTGCAGGTTGCGTCATTTCTATCTTGGCTGCTGACAGAATAATCAGCTCAGTGCCAACTGGTCCTGGTCCTGGTCCAGTTTCTGTTCTCTGCAGATACGTTTTCTACCAGATTGTTTTTTCCACCCGTCAATAACGGCCCTTGGAAATCGAAAATGAACTGAGAGGTTGTACATTTTCATCTCTACACTGAAAACCTGCAGCTCGTCTAAAAAACTTCACTGAAGGAAAAAACAACTGAAACAATATATCGGCCGATATTAATTTTCTTTACACAACCTATAACAAGCACCAGTGACATGTTTCTAAACATATCTGATACGATATATATTTACACAGAGCTAAAAGATGGCTTTAACTCTAAATAAAAACATCCAAAATGAAAACCAGACACGTGTTTCAGGAGTCAGTGTGGCTTTCATAATGAAGGCTGCTCGTTTCGCCCGAGCTCTGACTGTGTTGATCACCATGAAGCTCCGGTAGCTCCTACAGCGCTTTGTTTTCTACACTCCTTCACCAGCTCACATGCACGTTTCTATTTTGGTTCTAGAGAGTCGACGTGTTGTGGAAGATCCGAGTTTCTCTCCACGTGCTGATGGGGAATAATGAGGTGGATAATGAAGACGTGGCTTCCTGCAGCGGTTGGAGGGTTTACCGGCTGTGAGAGTGCAGCCGCTGCTGTCATCCCACATTAACAGGAAGGGAGGACATCTTCTACTAATCTCTCAGTCTGGGTTCACCTGGAACTACTGAAATCTGGGAAATGAACAAGTGAGCTGAGTGTAAGTCACAATGGCGTCCTGCTCATTTGCAACTTGTGGGTGAATAATGGAGCTCCCAGCTCCTCTAAAACTCCCAGATTAACACAAAATATTTGTTTTGTCTGTACAAAACTAAAGTGAAAAAACAAACATTTATGTTTCTGAATCAAGATTGCAGAAGACAAGGTATTGCAGAGGTAACAACTAATGAGGAAATAAAACTTCTTCAATAACTTTGCTGAGTCCAGCCTCTTGGACACATTCACTGATGCTGCACAGATCCCACCTTCTAAAGCTGAAAATTGCAGAACCAAAATCTGGCCAACCCCAAATATTTTTAACCTAAAATATTTGACTGGCAGTTTTTCTGGAAGGTGCAATTCCTGAAGGAAGTCCTGCCTGCAGGAAAAACGTGTTTACGCTTTTAATCTGCCAAACTACATGTTTGATGTGGAGAGTTTAAGAAAATCCAGAGATTCAAACTTCTTTTGATGTGTAAACTGTAGCTTTTTATCATGGTGCTGTAAGAACGCTGCTGGTTGTGGTTGTATCTTTTTAACGCAAAGTTTACATTTTTGAATTATAAAACATTTTCAAAATTTTCAGATGAATGAAAACCACAGAGGAAGAATCAGGGAAACATGTATTTTATAGATAGTACTAAAACACGCCGTACATGTCTGCCTGTTAGTGCTCAGAGGGGGTCACATTGTGCAGTGGGGGTTTCAGGTGGACGGACAGTCCATTTATAATGATGTCACAGTGGTCGGGGCGAAGGACGGGTCGCTGGTGATGAATCCATACTGAGACATGAATTATGGAACAGGTCGAAGGTCATCATCTAAGTATCGACTTCAGTGATTGTAAATCTGTTGCTAGGAAACATCTGTAGCAGGGTCCAATCAGGAGCCATCAGCTCTGTAAACAGGAAGTGACTGAAGCATCACGAGTAAGCATAAAGGGTTAATCTTTGTAAATGTAGCTGTGAGTTTGCAGACATGAAGAAATCTGTGTTTCACAGTTAGTGTACTTACACTTTATAATGAGAGGGAGAGAACTGATTATGCTAAGCTAACTGAAGTTATCTACATTTAGTGAAATTTAACTCGCTACACAACAAAAGTTCAAACATATGAGTCAACCAGAACAGTCCTGTGAACTCTGGAATCGTCTAGTGTTCCTGATTCCTTCTTTTTTTTCCTGGTGCAACTTAGCAGCGGTGTTGAGAAAGATCTCGTCACCTCGTTCACTGAGCTCCTCCGTCTCCCTGCAGTAACCTCACATTAAATTTGCATCTGTAATCAGGTCTCACTGATCTCAGCGCTCCGTTCCAGCTGCCTCACAGTCAGGACTGAGAAGTGGATCTATAGAAAAGGACTGGACTCCAACACGCTGAGGGAGAATCTGCTGCTGGTTTTAAATGTATGTGTGTATGTGTAGGAGTTATAGTTTCTACAATACTACAAACAAAACACAACTCAGAAACAGACACTTCCTCTTCCTCTCCACCCGTTCAGTTTGTCCCCCCCCCGCTCACCGTAGAGTGTTCAGGTCTGCTGCAGGAGACTCTCCACACCCCCTCCAGGTAGTGCTGTGCATTCATGGGGAGGGGCGTAACTGTGGCCAGCCCTTTGACTCCGCCCCCGCCCAGGTAGGTGCTCCGGACTCCGCCCCATCCAATCGGAGCCCCGCCCCCCTGCTGCTCCTCATACGACCATCTCTGCTGCTTCACCGGGAGCTTGTCACCGCCCCAGCTGCTTTCTAAGGTTGGGCGGATGGTGGTCATGTTGGTGGGGGATGTAACACTGGGGGCGGTGGGGCGAGGCGGCATCTTCCTGTTGATCCCCAGAGCGCGACGCAGAGCGAGGCGTCTCAGCTGGTGGAAGGAGGCGCCGCAGACGTCACAGCGGGCGTCGACTGAAGCATGGCGGCCACGACGAGGCCACTGGAGGCGATGGAGCTTATCGAAGAGGAAGGAGGCGTAGGCCGGGTCCTGGGGGTGTAAAGACATGTGATTGGTCACTTCACAGGTCGCTAAACACTGAAGAAATCCAGAAAAAAAGGTTTTCTACACAACCACAAGAAATTAAAGACAGTCGGCCTCAACAAACTTTGAGATGCACCAGCTACTCCGTGTTCAGCTCATTCACACTCACACACTCACACACACTCACACATACTCACACATACTCACACACTCACACTCACACATACTCACACACTCACTCACTCACACTCACTCACACTCACACACTCACACATACTCACACACTCACTCACTCACACTCACTCACACATACTCACTCACTCACACACTCACTCATACTCACACACTCACACACTCACACTCACACATACTCACACACTCACTCACTCACACACTCACTCACACTCACACACTCACACACACATACTCACACACTCACTCACTCACACACTCACTCATACTCACACACTCACTCACTCACACTCACACTCACTCACACACACTCACACATACTCACACATACTCACACACTCACACTCACACATACTCACACACTCACTCACTCACACTCACTCACACATACTCACACACTCACTCACTCACACTCACTCACACTCACTCACACATACTCACTCACTCACACACTCACACTCACACACACTCACACACTCACACACACTCACACATACTCACACACTCACACCTACTCACACACTCACTCACTCACACTCACACACACTCACTCACACAGTCACACACTCACACACACAGGACCTGAACCTGAACCAGGACCTGAACCTGAACCTGAACCAGGACCTTAACCAGGAGCTGAACCAGAACCTGAACCAGGACTTTAACCAGGATCTAAACCTGAACCAGAACCTGAACCTTAACCAGAAGCTGAACCAGAACCTGAACCAGGACCTTAACCAGGATCTGAACCTGAACCTGAACCATAACCTGAACCAGAACCTGAACCAGGAGCTGAACCAGGAGCTGAACCAGGAGCTGAACCAGAACCTGAACCAGGACTTTAACCAGGATCTAAACCTGAACCAGAACCTGAACCTTAACCAGGAGCTGAACCAGAACCTGAACCAGGAGCTGAACCAGGAGCTGAACCAGGATCTGGAGGCTTTAAACATGAGCAGTATTGAAAACAGGCTGAAATATTGTGACCAGTTTGAGAAAATAAAGTGTTCAGACTCTAACATTGACTAAAGTAACTTGTTAAATTCATGAAGTGCAGTTAAAGTACAAATATTCCCTCTGAGATGTAGTAAAGTACAAAGTAAAGTACCTGAACACTGTACTTAGAAACAGTACTTGAGTAAATGAGTTTCTTTCACAGTAAAACATTTTGGGATGATGTTTTTCAAGGCAGGACGTCATTTTTGGGATGATCATTAAAGTCAAAAGACACAAACTGATCCTAAATACTTCTGATTTAGTTAAATACACATAAGTCAAGATTCATCTCTCTCATCACTAAACTTTACGAAAGAAAAACTGCTGAATCTAAAACTTTACCTCTTCTTTTTACAATGTATTGACTTATCTTTGACTTATTTATTTACTATGTTTACTGTCTGTATCTCTGTCTGGTGCCTTAACATTATACTGAAGTATTATTAAAGTACTTTTGGCATTATAGAGTCAGTCAAACTGAACTGGAATTAAAATAACGATCTAAATAATCGTTGGTTTTCAACAGGCTCTTATTGGTTCGCTGTGGCCTTAATTTTCCTGCTGCATTCGTGAATTTGAATGATTGTTCCAGAAACAGCAGATTTGACTTCTGATTGGTCGACTTCTGCAGAGAGAGTTTGTCCTGATGGCAGAAGGAAGTGAGAGTATTTGTCTTTCAGCTCCTCGGGGCTTTGTTCATACAAACTGTAACAAGCTCTGAAACTGAAGAAACAACTAACTTCTTACTCTACAGAGATTATGTTCAGTCTGCAGAGAGAAAATTGATTTTCTTGCTCGATTCATTTAACACGACACTCACATTAATCAACACTCTAATTCTCCTCTCTGGATATGAGAGGAATTTCAATGCTAATTACTCTTTTAAAGTGTGTTTGATGTTGCTGAAGGTAAAAGCTGAACTCGCTGCGTCACCTCCCCCAGCTCTAATTATCTCATTAATCATGAGTGCTGCTGGGAAAACATCTCTTTACTGAGTTTTTTATTTAATCAGGCGGTGGAACCTGCAGTCAGCAGAGCGGAGAACATGTTGGACTTAACGGGTTCTCTCGTCTGCTCTTACAGCATAGACAGAAACATCTAATAAAGTGCAGATTATTTTAGAGTAATTCTAAGTAAATTATAAACTCAGTGTGTCACCTGCAGGTTATTTCTGACTGTCACCTCACGGAGTCGGAGTCAGCAGACAGCATGTGTATTATTATATGCAGATTTGTTTTTGCTGGACTTGATAGAAAATATTTTACTGTTGTGTATATTTGTATTTTAAAAATACTGAAAATACTAAAACACATAACTGGCGTATTAGACGTACTTCGTACTGTGTCACCTGTGTAAGATGACTTTGCGAAACATCATGGCTGTGCCTGTTTTTGGGGGGCAGAAAACTGAAGATTTTGTACCTGCGAGCTGAAGTTATCGTAGAAAACAATCAGCGTTTATCCTCCAGCGGCAGTGTTCCTGTTCCACGGCAGAACTACATGCTGAGCGGTTTCCTTTACTGTAGTGGAATTTAAGGAAATCTGCATTCTGTTGAGTCAGAAGCTCAGAGACCAATCAGATCAGTAGAGTCTCTAGATTTCCCTCTTCTGTATATTTCTAGTGCTCAATATTTCTTTTCAATCCTTCAGTCTTCTTCAAGTCTTATCCTCACTGAGCAACACCTGGATTAAAAACAGACTCTACTTCACTGAACTTCATCTTCTGGCAGTGGACTGAAAAGCTGCCACCAAACAGTGTCCACATGTTTCCTCTCCAAATATCGGCAGTCTGATCTCACAGCATCACTGAACTCATCAGAGAAGAAGAGGAAGAGGACGATAAGCAACAGCTGAGAGAGAAAGAGATGATAAACAGTGAAGAGATGTCACTAAAGATGGAGATGAAGGAACAAACAGGACAATCCAGCAGACTGTCTGAGTAATCTGACCTTTTAAAACCAAACTTTAAACTTTAAAGCGCTTCTCTCACTCTGCAATGATATTTAACTCTGGATCCAGTCGTTGTTCACTGCATTCTTCTCTCAGTATGAATACTGTTGGTTTTACATTTTCTGTTCTGTTCTGTTGGATATTTTCAGAATCGAGCTTCTCTTCCTGGTTTCTCCAGGTACCTCCCCAGCTTTAAGTCTGACTTGTTGGACAGAATACCTGTTCTGTATTTTGAATCGTGACCGCCGATCCAACCTGCTGCTATCTGCTATAATCTCTTCACAAAGCCAAACAGAGCAGGTTGAATCTTAAATTAGAGGACGTTCCTAGAAAGATTAATATAGAAGATCATTTGTTGTCTCTGAGTCGCTGAGGCTTCTCCTCTTCTGTCTGTTCATTCACTAAACTGATCTGTAAAATCTGCTCCTGTATCGCTGCCCTCGCCGTAGTTCCTGTGGTTGCCATGGTCGGACAGCGAGCCATGCACATAGATGTGTTTCCCGTGTCCTCCACACTCACACATATTGGACGCCATATATATATATATATATATATATATATATATATATATATACGTCCTGTAAGTCAAACCTGAGACCTTCACTCAACCCCATCAAACCAACTTAAGGAGACAGAGTCCGTCCAGACTAGGACGTCCTCTCTGTTCACTCTTTCTTCATATGTCAACATGTAATCAAACATTAATTAATTAAAGCCAAAATCCTCTTCTTGTATATATTTCATTCAAAGTGAGAAGTTATAGGTTTAAAGTGAAGTTCTAGGAGTCAGTCCAGCGGTCTTAATCCAACTGATGAGCAGTCTAACATCATCATGCAGTCCTCTGTCCTCTCCTGGCTGTGATCCAGTGAGTCTCTTCGTCCTCCTTTTAAACCCTCCGGGCCTTTGGTGCTCATTAGCGCAGCGAGGACCGACTCTGCGCTCTGGACTCGGCCGGCTCGTCCTCTCCTGAGCTGCTCGGCGGCCATGTTGAAGATGATGTGTGGTGACAAGATGGACGAGGCCGTTGTGTCCTCGCTGACGTGGGAACTGCTTTAATAAACGGGGATTCCTTTAATACTGAATACTGCGATACTGAGAATTAGTGTTTTCAACCTGATTCCACCACGACCATTTGATGACGGTTAATACAGTAATAATACATCTGTAGTACAAGAAGCACAACATCTGCTGGAGGAGGAAGCACCCCAAACTCTACTGCAGTTAAAGTACTGAGACCACAGTGTAGAAATACATGCTCACCAAAATAAACTCAAAGTACCAAAGTAAAAGTACTGATGCAGAGTAATAGATCTGATATTATTGATCCTGAATGTGTAGTTAAATCCTTTGTTCTGCTTTGTTGTTTTTTGCTTATCTGTCCTTTTCTGTACATTTAGAGTCAAATTATTTTTAAGTGACCTGTGATGCATCAACACATGACATCTGATTTGATAAATAAAGTTCAGTTTAGTGTTCAGTTACATTAAACCAGCAGCAGTGATGGGAGTAGAATCTGTTCATTAAATGATATTTGAGCTGCAGTGTGAAGAAGCTTCCTCTCTTTAATAAGAAATTACTTCACACACACACACACACACACACACACACACACACACACACACACGCGACCTTCCAGTACTTGTGTTGTTAATTAAAAGCAGCTGACATATTAATCAGAGACTGTGACACATGACTGAGTTCATAACAGAGCAGAGAAATGAAAACTGACAACAGTCAGGACGCAATTAACTGAGAGGTGGATGAAGTATTCAGGTCCTTTACTGCAGTAAAAGTAGTAATACACACTGGGAAATACTGTGTTACAGTAAAAGTCCTGCATCATCCTGTTGAGCATCATCCAGGAAGACGCAAGGCTCATTAAAAAGGACTGAAGATTATAAATTGAGTTAAAGAACCAATCTGATGTTGGTGTGTGAACCTCTTCTGGACTGTAACATGAATGTAACTCTGAGCAGACTGTGTTGTAGTTCAACTTGGTGTTACAAGGTTATCGTCTAGTTACGTGCTGTTTTCTGTGTGAAATAAGGTGGTTGTGTGTTTCAGCAGGTTGAGGGATGGAGTTGGTCGTCAGGACCTGCAGTGAGCAGGGTATCATCAGTCTCAGGCAGCTGCTGGCCTGCAGCAGAGATCTGCTCTTTGGACTCCATTTGTTGTTTCAAACAGATCTTCCCCCTGAGGAGGAGGAGGAAGAGGAGGAGGAGGAGGTGCTTCATCTTCTATCTTCAGCAGGACACCAGGAGGACAGTCAACATTCTACATTTCAGTTATGCTGAATGTAGTTTTAAATAATTTCTCTGTACACCAGGGAGGAGTACAGGACGCTGAGCAGGTAGTGGGTGGTGAGTTGTAGTAAGCAGTTTTTTTGAGGTATTTATCTGTAGATGGTTGTTGTGAGGATCATTTTAATGAAAAATAAAATAAATAACATAAAGAACACATGGCGTCCACCAGACCTTCAATATGTCCAACAACACTAAGTTTCCTCTGATGAAACCCAGCGTGTCAAACATGAAGGTCGTAACCAGATTTCATCACAGTCCATCCACAGTTGTTGAGACGTTTCAGTCGGCTCTGCTCTGAAGCTGAAACCTTCTTCACCCCCACAGATTTGTTAAAATCAGGTCAGTCCAGGATGTGAACCAGCGACAGTGAAGTAATCGACATTGATCTGAAATATGAACTCTGATAATAATCAGAATAATAACTGGCCCGACTGACTCCAGATCTGCCACTCAGCACTTCCTGGCGGAGGTCCAATTATCCGTCACGGTGACGAGCTCAAAAAGCTCCTGCTGACCGAGCACGTCCTCGGGGCTTTTACTGCAGCGGGACCTTCTCTTCCTGCTCCAATGACCTCTGAATACTGAGCTTCTTCAAACTCCTCCCCCTTACAGCCTCGACCAATCAGCTGTGAAGTGTGTCACTGCAGTTCCTCTCTCGCCCACCAGATGCTGCTGTGATCAGACCGACGGTGTTGAAGTGGAGGTGGAAACGTATTATATATATATATATATATATATATATATATATATACATATATATATAATCTTCATGTATTGATACAAAAGGTTATTATGACAATGAGGTCTCTTGTTAAATGACTACTTTGCAATCTCCTTATCATCATCATCATCTTCATCATCGTGTGTGTGTGTGTGTGTGTGTGTGTGTGTGTGTGTGACATAAAGACAGAGAGGCAGTGAAGTCAGATCATGGAACAAACCAGAGAGAGAGAGAGGGTGAACACCATAAAAAGTGAAGCTCTCTCGCTCGGAGCAGAGCCACTGTCATGTTCAGGCTTCGATATAAAAACCTGACAGACGAGCTCAACGTCAAACTAACTTCTCTGAACACGTCTGCAGCAGCAGCAGGACAGGAAAGGAAGGTCGGTCCAGAGCTTTTCTCTTTACCTAAACACACTTCACAACAACGAGAGCATAAAAATTATTATTA
This sequence comes from Lateolabrax maculatus, assembly GCA_031216445.1. NCBI lineage: Eukaryota > Metazoa > Chordata > Actinopteri > Acropomatiformes > Lateolabracidae > Lateolabrax > Lateolabrax maculatus. Next base: position 488,282 of record CM062212.1, on the reverse strand, counting down.
TAAAAAATCAAATTAGATAAAAGCTGGATTCACTACAAACATTACAACATTACCATCAGACAAACAACGCAAAGGCCTTTAAACCTGCTTTGATTCGATGACTGACACACTGTGAGCGACACGATTTCAATTCTCAATTGAAAATCTATCGAAATGTGTTTGAATTTCAAGTCATTCATTTTTTGGAGTCCAAAATCAGGATTGGTGATTCTCCCAATATTTCTTCTCTCCATCGGCTACTCACACCCGTCCGAAGAAAAACAACACTTCGAAGACGACACGGCGTCGCTCACGGAGAAACAACAGAAGTGGAAACTCCCCTTCGTCCCTGAAGTCACCGATGTGACAGCATTTAACAACAAACATTGACGGTAAAAAGCGACAGTTTGCAGATCCGAGAAGACCCAATATTAATATATTATATATATATTATAATTATTATAATATATATTATTATATATTGTTATGATATATATATATATATATATATATATATATAATACAACCCATCCAACCACACACCACCTCCTTATTATACTAGATACAACCTAAACGAGTCTTGTTTGTCGACCGTCATGCAACAGTAAGTCACATTTTAAGACGTGTGATGTCTTTGTGGGACGCGTCATTATTTAAAGCGTTTCTACAGTGTGGTGCAGCTGCTGACCTTCAGAGCCGAGGTGTCGGCCAGAGCAGCAGCTTGTCTGCTCAGTTGTGACGTCATGATGTGGCAGCGCTGACACAGCCTCTGCAGCTCCTCCTCCTCCTCCTCCTCCTCCTCCTCCTCCTCCTCCAGCTTGCCGTAGCGGCTCAGTTCGCTGGCTGACAGCGAGCCTTCGGGGTTTGGCCGGGACGCGCAGTTCCTTGCCTCCTTGTCTTCTTCACCTGCAGAGCGAAGACGCTTCCTCTGACACGCTGAGCCCAGAGGAAGAAGAGTCTCTCCCTCCACCACCTGCAGGCAAACAGAAGGAAACTCAGCTTTAACCCCTGACGGACGACCTGCAGCCTCCTTCTGCTTTACAGTTTAGGGTTCTTTATAGTTAGTTTATTTTCTCCTCAGTTTGCTTGTTGACCTTTGACCTTCTCCACATCACATTTAAGATAAATGACGACACAAAGCTTTTGTTTCATACATCACACTGTTATCATTATTTTTTCGTGCTCGAGCAGTGATTGACACTGTGTTAGAGACTCCTCCTGCTCTGATTGGTTGTTTTCGTTCAGCGTGGTGGATTTCTACAGATGCCATCAGGAGCACCAGGAGGAGCCGGATTATCTGTCTCAGGTTTATCTGTCAGGATATGGTGACTGTTTCAGAAAATTTGACAAAAAAATATTTTTATAAAAGTCACCTACTGCACCTTTTATGTGACTGAATGTCTCTCCCTGATTATGAACTCAACACACAGGAACATGTTGCAGATCATTAGACATAAAGGAACAACAGTGAAACAGTGAATACAAACATCAAGTCTTCAACACCTCTACATGTTCAAATGATCAACAGTTTTCAGATAGGTACAAATTCCTCAGCTTCACCTGCGTCAAGCCAGACAGATCACCTGAGGTCACAAGACTTTCAAAATAAATGCATAGAAATGCAAAAAGGGAAAGATTAAATCAAAAGCCACTGAAATGCCTTTAATTTGTGATTTAATACAGTGGTTCTTTGCAGCATCCATAACTTACTTTTATAATGAGGATTTTAATTTGAAAAGTTTGTTTTTAGGACTGTTAAGTCTTGATTTTCCATGAAGATAATAAACAGTCAGATACTCACTGTGTATCTCCTGTAGTCTGGTCTGTGTCCCCGAGCTGTGTTCCAGTACTGAGAGTACATCTCTGCTAATTTACTCTCTTTAATAAACTTTAATAAACTCTCAGAATATTTGATAATCTCTGCTCTCCGACTCGCAGCTTCAGTCTGTGTCAGCCAGCGATGAAATCTCTGCTTTCAATACAGTGAAAATAAAGAAAAGCTGTGTGTGTGTGTGTGTGTGTGTGTGTGGACTATGGGAGGAGAATGATGTCACTGAAGCGTGAACTTTCAGACTGCAGGATGGGAAGTGAAGATCCTTTGCTCTGACACTCAGTTACATAACTGCTGTGTGTAGATACATTCAGTTAGGATGCCATTAGACATGAATAATTAGTGATTATTAGTGAAGACTAGATAAAGAGAAGTGGTGGAAAGTAACCAAGTCACGTCCAGTCAATTTTATTTATATAGTGCAAAGACTAATACTAACAATTGTGATAGTTGACAGTCTAGGCCTATAGCAGCATAACTAAGGGATGGTTCAGGACTCACCTGAGCCAGCCCTAACTATAAGCTTTATCAAAGAGGAACGTTTGAAGCAGACTCTTAAATGAGGAGAGGGGGTCTGCCTCCAGAACCCAAACTGGGAGCTGGTTCCACAGGAGAGGAGCTTGGTAACTGAAGGATCTGGCTCCTGTTCTACTTTTAGAGACTGTAGGAACCACAAGGAACCCTGTGTTCTGTGAGCGCAGTGCTCTAGTGGGGTAATACGGTACTATCAGCTCTTTAAGATGTGATGGTGCCTGACCAATAAGAGCTTTGTAGGTGAGCAGGAGGATTTTAAATTATATTCTGGATTTTACAGGGAGCCAGTGCAGAGAAGCTCATATTGGAGAAATATGTTCTCTTTTGCTAGTTCCTGTCAGTACACGTGCAGCCGCATTCTGGATCAGCTGGAGAGTCTTTAAAGACTTATCGGGGCAGCCCAATGATAAGGAATTACAATAGTCCAACTTAGAAGTAACAAATGCATGGACTAGTTTTTCTGCATCTTGTTAAGACAGGATATGCCCAATTTTTACAATGTTACGTAGGTGGAAGAAGGCAGTCCTTGAAGTCTGTTTTATATGGGTATTAAAGGACATGTCCTGATCAAAGGTTACTACTAGATTCCTTACAGTGGTACTGGAGGCCAGGCCAATGCCATCTAGAGTAACTATATCTATAGATAGTCCATCTTGCAGGTGTTTGAGGTTCAACAGCAGAAAATTGCAGGTCATCCAGTTTTTTATGTCCTTAATGCCTGAAGTTGCCTGAACTGTTTCATCTGGTTTCATCAAAAAATATAATTGCGTATCATCTGCATAACAGTGAGTGTTTGGTAATAATTTAACCTAAAGGAAGTATACATAAGCTGAAAAAAATTGGGCCAGCAGCAGGCCTCGACATCTTTCCAGTTTCTCTTCTGGTTAGAGACATCATTAGGCCACAACTTTTTCCCCAAAATATTCTGCTGCTCCTCGATTTGATGCTGCTTTGTTTTCTCTCTCCAATACAGCTGAACTGGATAGTAAGATCAGAAAACAATGAGGATTCATACTAAACATTATCAAATATACTTTATAAAACAGAGGGAAATACAAATAAAGAAATGTCTCTAATATAAGCCTGCTTCAAAAATAAAGGCCTGGTCCCTTCTACCCTTTGGCCTCTGCCACTATTTGAAAATGTAAAGTATGTTAATTTAGAGAAAATGTGCATATCAAGATATATATTGTATATTGCAGCACAGCCTAAAAATATCGAGATTATTCATAAGCCATATTGCCAGCACTACTTACAAGGACGTGATGTGTGAGGAAAATGTGTATACACTGTGGTGGTGGATAGTGTGCTTGGGTTCCCAACCTGTTCCTAACACCAGGTCATCTTTCTTGATGTTTCTTCTGTTGATGAGACTCAATCCCATTGTTATTGTAGTTGTCACGATGATCGTCTCGAAAGATCTCTGCTGATTACATCTGTTAAAAAAGATTTTCAAAGTTCAGAAGTGCTGCAGTCATATCTATTTCTTACCAAAATAATTGGTGGATAGCAAGAAGAACCACAAGCAAAAAACAAATGCAGTCCGCAAAGAGCAGCTACGGTCCCGTTTGAACTAAGCTGTGTCATCTTTTATTTTTCTAGTAGTAGTATAATCATATTACACATCAAGAACAGCAAAAAAAATCGGTTATAAGTTTTGTTGCAAAACCAAATGGCTGTTTGAAGTCTCTCAGTGTGTAGAAAAGTTATTCACTAACTTGTTAAGTGGGAGAGTGAGAATGAAGTCATTGGTCGGGTGGGTCATTTTTGACCCTCAAAGTAAGGCAGTATACTGAATATGCTCCCTGTAGAGCTAACTGTGGTAGCTGGACAGGCAACAAGACAGGTGTGTGGAAAAGTGTTTTCTACCATCCTGGATTCTTTGTACTTTGTCTATAACATACTTAGGTCATTTTGTTGTTGATTCCATGTTTATAACATAAAGTATTTTTCAAGTTGAAAAGAATTTGCATTTTTAAATACATGCAGGATTTTAACATTAAACAAATATATGTTGAACTCAACTCACTTTTTTTTTGTCTTTGAACCTTTATTGAATTAAATGAAAACCACTACAGCCATTAACAGCTACTAGACGCTGCTAATATATATAATTTCAACATTTTTACGTAAAGAACATTTCTGACATTAAGGCACAACGAGTGAGCCAAAGTGAAACATTGTCTGTGATGGAATTTTTCCTTCTTGTAGGTTAGAGTTCAACTGTCTCTGTGTGTTGATAAGGCCGGGTTGGCTCTGGCGCCTGGGAGACCAAGGTCAGTTAGAAATCTTCTGTGCTTGGTCTTCGACTTAGCAGGCTGGGGCCAACCTTGGAGGCGCTGGATAAGACAGTAAAGAGGCTCAGCTGTTTGTCAGGTTAACCAAGGTAGACATAGTTCCTTGTTTAGATCCAATACCCAATTACAATCCTCACACGTGTAGCCAAGTTAGAAATAACCTTATTTGGATTAAGTGAATCTTAGTAGCTTGTAGGGTAAAATATTAGGCACCAGGACACCATCTTCAGAAATGAGTGCCAGCACTCTGTGATCCAAATCTTTTGCTTTCTCTATTCTCCTCGATCGAGCTTCAGAAAATATGTCTGCATTTCACATCCAGGCCTCCTGAAACTTCTTCAATCACAAGTTAACAGCTCTCAGATTTCATTCACATCATCCATCATCAACATTTAAACCACAAGACTGGAAGTTGTCGTCTTCCTACAGAGAACACAGAGACACCGAGGAACCGTATGACCAGAACATAAACCCAAACCCAGGATAAAGAGGTTCAGTGAATGTGGTGTTGAAGGTGTGGAGGTGGATCAGTGTGTCAGAGGAGACTCTGTAGAAGGACAGAGTGCCAGCAGGACAGTCCACATACACTGCTACTCTGTTAGAGGAGGAGGAGGAGGAGGAGGAGGAGGAGGAGGAGGAGGAGGAGATGGTTGTTACTCGGTTATTGTGACAGACAGAGTAACTATCATCACAGCAGCTCAGACTCCAGGACTGATCATTTCTTCCAAACACACAGTTATTGCTGTTCCCTCTCCTTCTGATTCCTCTGTACGTCACTGCTACACGAACTCCTCCTTTCCACTCGACCTCCCAGTAACAGCGACCAGTCAGAACATTTCTACACAGCAGCTGAGCCCAGTAGTCAAACCTCTCTGGATCATCAGGATATGGTTGTTCCTCTTTCACATATGACACCTTCCTGCTGTTTACAGACAGTTTGAGGTATCTGTGTGCTGTGTTTGTGTCCAGTGTGAGTTCACAGGCATCTGATAGAGAGAAAAAGACACAACAGAGCAGCAGGATATCATCAGACCCACCTGCATGGTTTATTCTTTGTTCGTGTACTGATGTGATTTCTATAAAGTCAAACAGTGATTTTGTCAAACATGGTTTTGTCAGCTCTGGTCAGTAATGTTTGAATGAATAAATACCACAACTATCAAAACTGTATTTAAAGGGAAATTGATTCTGTGTTTTTTGTCATAATGAGTCAAACCGAATCCACACTTACACTTCCTCAGACCGGGTTTTAACCACTGCTCTCCACCATGGTCCACCCTGAAGGAAGAAACACAGTCAGAATGAGTTTCTGAGTCCTAACTGCTTCAACATGAAGCCGTATTCCTCAGTTTGTCAGTGTGACAGAGAAAAAGGCTGAAACTTGTCTGTATCAACTGTCTCCATGATTCTTACACTTGTATCTGTGAGAAAAATACATTAAGAAGAAGAAGGAGAAGAAGATGAAGAAAAGAAAGATAATGTGATGTACATATAATAAGACAGCACAGTTACTACTGATCTGCTCTGTTTTTTTATTGATGTCCTCCCACATGATCCATATTCATACATGAACAACTAAACTGTTTACAGACTGTTCACAGATCAGTCTAACCACCAGATTTAATTTGTATTGTGTAACTTATTATCGACAGAGAGGGTCTATGGATACATAGTGCTGTAAATCCATTAATTACAATTTGGGATTTTGGACTTTATTAATAAAATTCACTTGACTTAATAATTTCATATTAAAAAAGGACTATTAGAGAATAAAGGAAACTAGAAGGCATTTATAATGCAGTTATATGCACCTGTATTTGTTCATTCTTTCTGCTTCAAATGTATAATAATCAAGATTATAATGAGAGATTATAATGATATTATATATATATATATATACACATATATATGTATATATATACATATATATATAAAATTATATATTATAACATCTTAGAATTTCAAGATAATGTGTTTTATGGGGGAAAAAACTTGAAACCAAAGTTTTGGACCAATTAAAATGTTGACCTGATGAAGGCGCTAGATGAAAAGTCAGAGGATCACCAAAGTTATTAAAATTCATCCTGAGGGGAACATGAAAGTCATAACTATCCATCCAATAGTTATTGAGATAATTTATTGCTGGAGGAAAAGTCAGAGAATAACTATGGATGAATCCTTGGGGGACCATAAATGTCTGAACAAAATTTAATCTCAACAAGTTGAGTTGTTGTTTACAAATTTAATTCTGGACCAAAGTGGTGGACCGACTGACACTTACATCCCTAGAGCCATGCTGCTAGCAGAGCTAAAATGAGAATTTTACACCCAAGTTTTTAATCTCTAATGGATGAGTGTTTCCATTCAATGAGACTTCTGTGGATTCATGTGTTTCCTAGCAATGGCCTACTCACTCTAAACAGAATTAAAGGAAATAACGAATGAGAGCAGAAGGATACGGAATTAGGGGAACTGGAGACACCTGCAGTCTGTGAGCTCTTGTTGTTTATCCATACCTGAGAGTGTCCAGTCTCCAGTGTGGATCCTCCAGTCCAGCAGACAGCAGCTTCCTTCCTGAGTCTCCTGGATGATTGTAGCTCAGGTCCAGTTCTCTCAGATGGGAGGGGCTGGAGCTCAGAGCTGAGGCCAGAGAAGCACAGCCTTCCTCTGTGACCTGACAGCCTGACAGTCTGGAAATAGGAAATTAGCATAAACTCAGTGTTTTAGGAAATCATGTAGTAAGGAAGATCCTGCAGATGTTGATCACCTTTACTAACATAAAGCTAAACCAGGATGAGCAGGATTAAAATAGTTAAATATTTAACAAAAAGGTAAATCCTGACCTGAGGGTTTCCAGGGTACAGTGTGGACTTTTCAGTCCTGCAGACAGCAGCTTCACTCCTGAATCCTTCAGGTCGTTGTTACTCAGGTCCAGCTCCCTCAAACTAGAGGACTGGGAGCTGAGAACTGAAGACAGAGCTTCTAAGCTTCCTTTTGACAGTTTACAGCCAGTTAGCCTTGAAAGAAATGTACACATTTGACAACATTGCTCTTAATATATAATGTGATTGAAAGCCAGGTTTTCAATTATGCATCTTCTATTTTCTCTCTAATGATTAGCCAAATAATGTTTGTCTGTGTGTTTCGGTCAGTCCGCCTCAACGCATGAATCAAACCACTGTTATATAAAATATAATACGATTTTTACCTTTGCTTTATTGTACACAATTTGTTATCAAAAGAATAAACAAAAAAAGAAAAACACCCAGGTGTAAGAAGAGATTTCGGTTTTGATGAAACTTAAACTAATTGGAAGGAAATGGCTCTGCAAAATCAGTGTCACACTTTACAGTTAACTTAGTACCGACCTGAGAGTTTCCAGTGTACAACGTGGGCTCTTCAGCTCAGTAGACAGCAGTTTCACTCCTGAATCCTGTAGGTCATTGTTACCCAGGTCCAGCTCTCTCAGAATACAGGACTGGGAGCTGAGAACTGAGGACAGAGCTTTACAGCAGTTCTCTGTGAGGTTACAACTGGTCAGCCTAGGGAAAGATTAGCAATGAAAATAAACAAAATGTTTTTTTTGTCATGTATGAAATGGAACACATTTTACTGTGCTCATAAGTCGACCTACAGAGCCTTATTGGAGGCTTTGACCACTGGCAGCAGCCTCAGAAGAGCCTCCTCTGAAGCAGAGTATTTCTTCAGGTCGAACACATCTAGATCTTTTCCTGATGACAGTAAGATGAAGACCAGAGCTGACCACTGAGCAGGAGACAGTTTATCTGTGGAAAGACTTCCTGAACTCAGGTACTGTTGGATCTCCTCCACTAGAGAACGATCATTCAGTTCATTCAGACAGTGGAACAGATTGATGCTTCTCTCTGGAGACAGATTCTCACTGATCTTCTTCTTGATGTACTCAACTGTTTTGTAATTGGTCTGTGAGCTACTTCCTGTCTCTGTCAACAGACCTTGTAGGAAAGTCTGATTGGTCTGTAGTGAAAGACCCAGGAGGAAGCGGAGGAACAAGTCTAGGTTTCCATTTGGACTCTGTAAGGCCTTGTCCACAGCACTCTGGTAGAGATATTTTAGTTTAGCTTTGTCTTTAAATACTTTAGACAACCGGGAGGTTGATTGTTCTTCTGACAGCAGATTGACTCCAGAGTTGATGAATGTCAGATGGACATGAAGAGCAGCCAGAAACTCCTGAACACTCAGATGGATGAAGCAGAACACCTTGTCCTGGTACAGTCCTCTCTCCTCTTTAAAGATCTGTGTGAACACTCCTGAGTACACTGAGGCTGCTCTGATATCGATGCCACACTCTGTCAGGTCTGATTCATAGAAGATCAGGTTGCCTTTCTGCAGCTGCTCAAAAGCCAGTTTTCCCAGAGACTCAATCATCTTCCTGCTCTCAGGATTCCAGTGTGGATCTGTTCCAGCTCCTCTGTCATACTTGATGTTCTTCAGTTTGGACTGAACCACCAGGAAGTGGATGTACATCTCAGTCATGGTCTTGGGCAGCTCTCCTCCCTCTCTGGTTTTCAACACATCCTCCAGAACTGTAGCAGTGATCCAGCAGAAGACTGGGATGTGGCACATGATGTGGAGGCTTCGTGATATCTGGATGTGGGAGATGATTCTGCTGGCCTGCTCTTCATCTCTGAATCTCTTCCTGAAGTACTCCTCCTTCTGTGGGTCAGTGAACCCTCTGACCTCTGTCACCATGGCAACACACTCAGGAGGGATCTGATTGGCTGCTGCAGGTCGTGTGGTTATCCAGAGGCGAGCAGAGGGAAGCAGTTTCCCCCTGATGAGGTTTGTCAGCAGCACATCCACTGAGGTGGACTCTGTAACATCAGTCAGGATCTGATTGTTGTGGAAGTCCAGAGGAAGTCGACACTCATCCAGACCGTCAAAGATGAACACAACCTGGAACTCTTCAAACCTGCAGATTCCTGCTTCTTTGGTTTCAGTAAAGAAGTGATGAACAAGTTCCACCAAGCTGAACTTTTTCTCTTTCAGCACATTCAGCTCTCTGAAAGTGAATGGAAATGTGAACTGTATGTCCTGGTTGGCTTTGTCTTCAGCCCAGTCCAGAGTGAACTTCTGTGTTAAGACTGTTTTCCCAATGCCAGCCACTCCCTTTGTCATCACTGTTCTGACTGGTTCATCTCTTCCAGGTGAGGCTTTAAAGATGTCTTCTTGTCTGATTGTTGTTTCTGGTCTGTCTGGTTTCCTGGATGCTGTTTCGATCTGTCTGACCTCATGTTCATCATTGACCCCTGCAGTCCCTCCCTCTGTGATGTAGAGCTCTGTGTAGATCTGATTCAGAAGGGTTGGGTTTCCTGCTTTAGCGATCCCCTCAAACACACACTGAAACCTCTTCTGCAGGTTAGACTTGAGTTTACGCCGGCACACTGCAGCATGAGTTCCTGAATGAACAAACAAGAAATTAAATAATAAGACGATTCTATAATAAATCAGATAAATGTAAACCTATGCTCTTCCTTCATTAAATCTCTTCTGCACAGCAGTTGTAAACAGTTATTCACTGTTTTCAGCCCAGGAGAATTCATAGATCTGATACAAGTGTGTGTGCATCCTTTTAACAGCAGAGATTGGAAATGTAAACCTCTCCCATGTAGCCTCCATTTCCTCTTTCCATCATGTTAAATCTGTAAAATCCTCTTACTGCTCTGCAGACGGTCAGCCAGCTCCTCCTGCTTCATTCTCCTCAGGAAGTCCAGTGTGATCTTCAGAAATGCCTCCCTGCTGCTCCTCCTCTGCTCTTCCTCCTCACCGTCCAACACCTCCTCATCCTCACTCTGACTCTCTAAGCATTCTGGGTAATCTGGACTCAGAACTCTCTGGAACTTCTTCAGTTCGTTCTTCAGAAAACTGACAATGTTTTCCTGCAGGAGCTGGAACAGAATACAAATGTAAACTTCAACTCATTGAACTGAACCTCAGAACATCTGTGACAGACTGAAAGCCTGCTGGTCTGCAGAGTTTAGCATGGAGACTGAATCACAATAGTGGTTCAGTATTTAGTTTGTGGCTGTTGTAATTAGCAGTAGTAGCTGTGCTGTACATTTACACACCATAAATATGGAGTCCAGGTCTGTCTGATGCTGCTGGGCAGACGGACCACGGGGAACCTCTGAGCTCTCCTGATGAACTCTGGGAAGCAAACAAACACACAGAAGTTGCTCTGTTATAACGAATTCAGACAGGAATACAAGATTACTGGATGTAAAGAAGCAATTAGATCAACAGACTATTTAAGTATCTGACTAAGACATAATGCCCACTGGACAATAAAAAACCCCTCCATTTTATTTTTTTACCTTTGATAACCTGGGAGCTGTCCATATCCCCCCCCCCCCCCCGCTGTCCATAATCACAAACACTGATAAATGCACAGGTACACTGGAAGTCTGCTGGAAAATTATGTTGACTTTTAATGCTGACCACAAACTGAGATAAATTATTACTTTTGATCAGCAAACTCGTGTCCATCTTTGAAGTAAATAGGTCGATCCATAGACCAGTCACTCTTGATGGACCAGTTTCAGGTCCAGTTTCAGGTCCAGGTCCAGCAGAGTCTGATCTCTGCTGCTCTGGGCTTCAACACAACACACACAGAGTTTTGAGTGTGAATAATGCTGGTGGAGTGATTTGAGTGGTGGACAGTTAGAGATCCTCATCTCACCTCTGAGCTTTGGTCTGGCTGTCATGTTCCTCCATAGCAGAGTCCACACCTTCACACAGACACAACAACATGCTCATTCATTACAACAAGCTTCACATCACAGGACAACATAAAGTTTAAGTGCAGTTGTTTGTTCTTCTTTTAGAGAAGGGTTAGGGTTAGGGTTAGGGTTAATTTACCGTCCAGTCCATTTAGTACTGATGCGATAGCCGATTCAACCGAACGTTACACATTGGCAGCAGCCATCTCGGTTATTTACGAAGATGCCACAACAGCGCTCGTCTCTGTCAGTCATTGTATCAATTTTAGAATCCCAAATCAATAAAAAAAACTGCTGCATAGGATGGGATCCTAAAATCTGATATAGTTGCACCATTTCTATTTTATCTGTTACGATCATATAAATTGTATTAATGCACAGATACATTTGTCATTTGTAACATTCCTAATTTTAGTTATAATGTCAAAGCCCTGAACCCTTGATACATCCTGAAGAACAAAATGCATTCTGGGGATTTATAGGTGCCAAGAAAAAAACAAGGTCTGTGTCTTTACATCTTTTTATTTAAATATTTTAATGATGACAAAAACTGAAAAGAGATTTTCTACATTTTCTATTCCTTTGGGGGGCCCTGGTGGCTGAGGGCCCCTAAGGGGGCTTACACGTTACACCCTTACACCCTGGGCTGGTTCTGGTCCATCTGGGCTAAAGGGTGAAACCAGGTGAAACCAGGCCAGTCTTGGTCAGTGTTGGAAGGCGGCTGTACTTAACTTAACATAACTTCAGAGTATTAACAGTTCAAAAATAAAAGCACCCCCAGCCAAGTTGATCCAAGCTGTCACACCAGTTCAGACACTCCCTGCATTTTCACTGATGTGAGATCAGATTACAGTCAAACTGCTGTTGATTGTACTTGAGAAACACTAACAATATTACATGCAAACCTTTCTAAAATCATTGTTCTTTAACTCGGAGAGAAAAACCACAGCATATTTCAAAAAGATATGTTGAAAACATACATTAAACATCAAGAAACATTTCTACAGTCCAGTCAAACAGTGACACAGCACAATGTGATCAAAGTGCTCCTGATCCTCAGACATTTACAGATTCCTCTGGCAGGATTCTCACCTGCTGAAGTGACTTCAGGTCCACTTCCAGACACTTTCCACCCTCATGTGTCGAGAAACACTGGGAGAGAAGAAGCTGCTCATTTCCTCCTCATCAGTCCTGGTGTCTGTGAGCTTTTTATCTGAGGCAACATCCTCATAACTTCAGAGTCCAAGTCAAAACCAGTCCAACCTGTGGCAGAAACCCGTCGGTGTCAGAGAAACAGATCAGATGATGTAGTTCCACTAGCTGCCACCAGATGGTGCGAACTGGCAATTTAATGAACCACCGATCGCTCAGCACAGAGAGGTGGGATGGAGCAGCACTGTGGATCACATTGCTACAGACTATATTGTGGACATGTTGGTTTGTTATGAGGCACAGTGCAGCCTTAGATCTACATTTCTTTTCTCATAAACTTTCTTAAACTCGATATCAAGCCATGACAGTGATGAGGTCCCTTGTATTGTACCTGTGTTTTATGTCTGGACTCCTTTTGAATCTTGCAATACCAAGTGTGGACCAGCAGACGTCAGTGTTTAAACTGGATCAAACACTTTTCACAGCTGCTTCAAACTGGTTCAGTGTTCAGAAAGCTTAATTTCTCCATCACTAGGTTGAACTGTAAGTCAACCTATTTATAATATCAGAAAGATAAATATAAAACTACATGGAGTGTGGCTTTCATTTATTTCTACGATTACTTATCAAGACATACAGTGAGACAAAACTACACAACGGCTCATTAAACCCTGGATGGTTACAAGAATAAAATACAAATAAGAAACATTAATGTGTTTGAGACGAGCTCCTATTGAAACTGACTAAACGCTGGCTTGTTTAATTCAAACAGAGAGAAAGCACAGTAATAAAATGCGTATTTATAAATTTATTAGTTTGCATTTATAATTGTGTCAACCGTTTACATGCAGCCGCTCAGACTCCGACTAACGTAAAATGCCCCCATGACGTTCGTCCTACGGCGACGCCGTCACAACCTGCAGATATCAAAGTCTTTCTGAATGTTTAAAAGCGTGGAAAACTGTTGGCTGGTTGGTTTGTTTCCGACACACAGAGCTGACCGTAAACAGGCGAGAGGCCGTGTGTCGCAGACTGAGACGCAGTCTGAATGTGCTGTATACATGTCCAAAGAACGCTGCTGAAACCAGGAGAATATTTGCACATCACACATTCAGAATAAGGCCTAATTCAGAACATCCAAATGGAATCTGCTGTTTACACCCATATCAGATTCTGAATATTGTCATATTCTGAATAATAGTGGAATATTAGTGTGCATGTAAACGTGGTCTATGTGATGTGTCCTTTCTAATCAACTTCCTCTAACACTTCCTGTTGAGTGTGTTGAGCTGCTGTTCCTCAAATGTCCACTAGATGCTCCTGTGATAAAACTCTGACTGTTCTGAAATGAATGGGAAAACCCTCAACTTCTCTCTACAAATACAAAGGCAGGGCAGCTTTTACACCAAGGTCAACTCTCAGGGATCAGAACAATTCTTCTAAAATGTGAGAAAAAACAATGAAAACTGTCGACCACGTTACCTCCTGATGGTGGAAACGAATCAGCAGCTTCAACCAGGAAACCAACCAGAGAACAAACACGTAACTCCCAGCAGCAGCTTTCCAAAGGTCTTTGATTCACTTCAGCCTCGACTCATCTGATCACAGAGCAGCTCCGAACTTTGGAAGAAACAGCTTAAGTCAAACATTAATGGACAGAATAAACCTTTATCAGGGGCTCATTGAGGTCTGATGATGCAGTTTATACTCAGTGTCTCTATTTCTTCTTGCAGTCTTTTGTCTCTGATGTCCAACATGGGACAAATACACCATCTTTGTCATCTTCATCACTATTATTCATTATTTCAACATCTGTGATGTCAGCTGGTCCAGACAGAGGACGACGTGCACACACACTACACACACACTACACACGCATACTAACCACACACACACACACTACACACGCACTAACTACACACACTACACACACATACTAACCACACAGACACTACACACACATACTAACTACACATACATAATAACTACACACACATTATACACACATAATAATTACACGCACACTCTGTTGCTTCTGTACATTTTAATGAGGAAAAGACAGATGTCTTCTGAGGTCATATAAACATGTTTGTACACACACACACACACACACACACACACACACACACACATACACACACAACCACAGGTATAGAAGACAGACAGTATATTTGTTTCTATTGAGATGGATCAATAAATAGGAGGTACAGGACAGGTACGAGCCTGACTGTTAACAGTGGTCGACTGAGTGGGGAACCTGGTGGTGGACCAGTGGTTAAAGGAAAGTCACAGGTTCAAGTCCCAAATCTGCCATTGGGCAAGTAAACTGGATCGATTCGCTAATTAGTTATTATTATTATTATATTATTCGTGTATGGAGAACAAAACCTGACGTATAAGGAAATAAATACCTTGAAATAAGTTGACATAAAGTAAAAAAACTAAAAAGGCACAAAAAAAAATAGAAATACGTCCATTAATGTATAATAAATAATCAATAAATTTGTATGCTGAGGGTAAAATCGTTTAGGTCGCTGCTTTATTTGTATACTGAAGGAAAAATATTAAAAACAAGCTGCACTCATAAAGGAAGTTATTTTTACCTTTACTACATTCTGCTGAGGGAAAATAAAGAGTTAATTATTAGTTTACTCATTTTTAAAAATGAACTTATTGTTTTGAGTATTTGTTGTTATTGAAGTATTGTTTTGAAATCATCCATTCATTTATTTTGCTCCTAGTAAAGCAGGTTGGGTCCTCCATACGTTCACCTGAATGTCTGCACTCTAAATGTTCACTGTGAGAAGTTGGACACACTGAACATTTGATGCTGTTAATGTCTTTATATATCAAAGATTTGCATAAAACCAGAAGAAAATCAGGCGACATTTAGACTTTAAACACTGCAGAAGATTAAAGGAACAGTCCGACATTTTGGGAACTCCATGTGTTCTCTAACAAGCTCCTGACGAGTCCATCGGGTCATGTGACAGTCCGTCACTGTTGTTTAAACCTGATGAACTCCACCTGAGTTCCTGAGATTTGACTACATCTGTTCAATAAGATACAATATGTAAATCATGTTTCTAAATAAAGCTTTAGGGTTGTTGGAGGGTGCATGTTTAATGGAGCCAGGCTAACAGTTTCCATCTGGTTCCAGTGTTTGTGCTAAGCTATGCTAAACATGTCCTGGACCATTGTCTGTGGTGGACAACAAGGTTACTGAAATGTTGGACTGTTCCCTTCATATAGAAATAACAGGAAGCTGTGAGTTTTTTTTAGAAAAGTGACTGAACAAAGTGACCTGGAGAGGTAACATTTAGTGGTTAGTCCTCTTGTAGCAGGAATCCACACAGATGAGCTTTAATCTATTCAGTGGAGCATTAAAGTCTCTGCTGTAACTCTAACAAATTAAGCTTTTACGACTGCAAAGAGAAGACGACTGCAACAAGACGGACATGTAGTGTAGTGACGATTCCCTAAAAACTCCCCGAGCTGAAACTGCAACACAATAACATCCTGTACAAAAAGGTGCTTTAAACAAATATCCTGACTGGAGATCATTTGTATTTGAGGACAGTATAAAGATATTTACATATTTCTAGATATTTATCTACAAAACAGAGCCAGAGAGGAGCCTGGGAAAAGATCTTGTAATGAAAGAAAGTTGTTTGTGGATCAGAACAGAACAATAATTACCATGTACGTATGTATATATATATAATTATGTGACCATGAGAATTTGGGTAGTCTTGTTATCTCACGATCTCCACATCTAAACATTGTCCGTTATGATCTGGAAATGACACAGTGATTCAAAATAACTTTTAGAATAATTAGAAATAATTCTTCCATAATCACAGGAAATAAAGCAGAATTGTCCCCTCTAGCTGCTGTAGAATAATTCATGTTTTATGTTGGGAAAACTCATCTGTTGATGACTTTAACAGCCTGGTTAAAGTTCAACAGCCTGCTTTCTGAATCTTGTTTGTATATGTTTAGGAGTTTTGATATGACGTCTTACGGTTTTACTTTATGGTAGCGTTCATTCAGCTCAGGCTCTGGAACTTTTCTCTCAGGTTTTTCACGATGCTCTGCTGACCGGCCTCGGTCTTCTCTCCGGGGTTTGAGCTCGTGCTCTGGGATTCGTCGTCCCGAGCGTCCTGATTTGAGGACGCTGCTGCGGGGTCGAGCTCTTGAGGCCTCGCAGGCTCAGCTTTGGCTCTCACTTCCTCCCTCTGTTTGTATTCGTCAGACTCCTGATAGGCCCGGCAGCGGTCGATTACGGCCATGATGGAGATCTTCTCCCTGCTGGTCGGTGAACGGATCTGAATGTAGTTGTCGTCCCTTTCTTCTTCTTCTTTGGCTGATTCTGCAGGCTCTGACTCAGGCTCGGGAAGCTTCTCCATGATGATTATCTTGTGTTCGGGGTCGTTCGTTAGCGGCGCCTCGGCTGCGACGTAGTAACCGTCGTAGTTGATGTTGGTAACCTGGTCTTGGAGCTTCTGCAGCTCAGTCACATGTGCTCCGCTCAGCCGAGGGTCCAGAGAATTGGCTCTGTGAAGCCGCTTGCGACGCTCTTCTCTGCTGGCGTCCCTGCTGCCGTGAGGCTTGTACGAAGAAACCTCACCAGAAGCTCTGTCATCGGGGAGTCCAGGGGAGCAGCTGGAGTGCCTCCTCCCGTCAAACATCTGCTCTGGGATGGAGCGACTCCGGCCGACAGGACTCTTCTGGGAGCGGCCGTGGTCGGAGTATTTGGAGCGGAGTTCTCGGACGTCGGGCCAATTGAAGCCCACGATGGGCGGAGGAGGACTGAGAGGGCTAAGGGGGCTGCGGGAGCGAGCCCGGCCCGGGGAGACCACCCTCGAGCTACAAACCGAGCTGCAGGTGATGCCGGGGGTCAGAGATTGGATCTGGTCTACAGGGCTCAGCGGCAGAGACGTTGCCTGGTTATAGGAAACCAGTGGCAGAGTCAGGTTGGGTTTACCTGCAAAACATAAAACAGATCATGAATTTAAAGTATAATTCCATTTTTTTTAAAGTTGAGTCTTATTTTCATTACAACCTGGTTGATTGTATGATTTAATTGGAAAACATAATGTTATCACAACTGATAGAAGTGATTGACAAAACTACCATAATAAGGCCAGAGTTGGAATCATCCTCAAAGGTACGAACAAGTGTTTCAATGATCTGAAATCTGAAGGCAGACAGGACGTCACATTACCTGCACTCTCCTTCTCCTCCACCACACAGGGTAAGCTCTTCTTGCCGATCAGGAGCCCCTGACTTCGCTGGCGGACCACTGGTTTGGTTGTTTTGATTCGCTGGCTGTATTGACGGGCCAGATTGAGGACTTTGCTCTTCCCCTTGTCTACATCGTCCAGCTGATTTGAATCCTCACTGGGTCTTTGCCCCTCTGCCTCTGCCTTCAGCTGGGCGACCCGAGGAACCAGAGCCCTGAGGACAACGGCCTCTTCCCCAAACAGCTTCAGGGTGTCCTTCAGACTTCCTGTCCGATTCACACCGGAGGCTTTCAGCTTGAGGGGCGAAGGACTTGTGGATTCCTCTGTGATGGTGCTCAGGTCAGACGCTCCACTCTCTCGGTCACAGCTCTTGTTTGGGGTCTTCGTCGTGTCGGAAAGGCTGAAGTTGGTCACTGTGGAGTTTCCTGAAGCTTCTCGAGATCGCTCACGCCCTCTGTCTTCACTTTGGGATCTGGTGAACTCTCGCTCCATCGTCTGCCAGATCTTGATCATTTCAGATGAAGGTCTGAACTCTTCATCCTCAGATAGATTGTCTTGCAAGCTTTGAGATCTGGACCTGTGGCTTTCTCCTGAATCATCTGGATCTGTGCTTCTCTGATCAGACTTCAAAGAGTCCAAAGAGTCACTAAAGACCATGTGACCTCGGGTACCTGTGGGTAAAGCTGAGTTTGACTCAAGACTGAAGGATGTGGTCGAGGTGGATGGATTTGTCTGGACAGGTTCATCCTTTGGGATGCTGTTGAACCGGCTGACGGAGTTACTGACGAGCCCGGTCGGGATGTATGTCAGGCTCTCTCTGCGCTGGAGGCTGAAGGTGGCGTCCTGGTTCTCTGCGTTCTCATAGTAACTCTTAATTTTGCCGATGAGCAGCTGGTCCTGCTTGGACAGGGTGGAGTCCCGCCTCCGCCGAATGCCTCGGTCGGCATCAAAGAGGCTGTCGTCTCGAGGAGACAACAGGGTCAAATCTGTCGTGCCGAAGGTCTCTGCAGGATCAGGACAGATACTGTTGAGCCGCAGAGGTCGGTCTGCGGGTTCGGCGCCGAGGCTGATGCTGCTGCCGGTCCTGCTGGGCAGCCGTGGTGAAGCACAGCCGAGGGAGCGGGTGTCGTCCTGGGGCAGACTGCTTCGTTTGATACTGCTGGTGAAGTGCTGAGCGATGGCGCTGGCTTTGTCCAGAACAGAGGAAGGAAGAATGCTGTTGGCTTCACCCTCTTTCTCTGGTGCCCCCTTCACATCGTCCTCGTCCTCAGAGGATTCCCCACTGCTCAAGGTTTTGGAATCTGAATCAGGTGTGGCGGAGGATGGCTGCTCTGAGGACTCTGGATCTCTTTCAGGTTTTACATCTTCGGACCTTTGAGGACACACTGAGATCCTGGGAGGCGTTACAGACGAACTCTCTGGATCAGCGGAGGGTTCTGGTTTAGGGTTTTCTGTCAGTTGAGACTCTGATGTCTTCTCCTGTGGCAGCTTAGGTGTGGAAGGCTAGAAAGGAAGAAAATCAAATACAAGATGAATAATTGATTTTGATTTTGAATAATTTGGAAAATGGGAAAAGTTGCATGGACAAAACATGAGATAACGAAAGGAAACCTGCTTGGAGGGAGAAAACTGAAAAGGTGAGTAATTAATTTCACTGAAAAGGAAAACTTGCTGAATGAAAATGATTTACCTCATTGTGTTATGTATTTATTAAGGGTGTAACAGTATGCTTATTCGTCACTTCAGGACATTCCGTTTGACGGTTCTTTGTTTCAGTATACCCTCTGAACTAAATAATAATGTAAATTAAGTTAATCCACTCTAAACGTCTTAGCTCATGCAGAACATTAACATAAACATGAAGTGCAGGTTTGACCCGGACAGCTTTGGCAGTGGGACAGAAATATTGAGTTTAATGTGTAGATAGAGAAAACCTACCGAGCCTTAAGAACTGAGAACAAACTCTTTGCCAACAAAGAAGTAAAACAGGAAAGGAGCAGGCTGACTTCTGCCCGTCGCACATGAAGCCCTGAAGACAGAAGGAGTTAACCAACTCGCTCTCCGTTTGCTGGTCGTCTCCTGAGAGCTCTGGACGTAAAGATCGTACAGAGAGCCGAAGTGAAACCGGAGCTTCCAGTTTCCAGAAGTAAGAAGTAGCCTTTCCCGACAGTGTGGCTCGCTTCATACATTTAGGTAAGGATGCTAATCTAAAATCTTTTTTTATTCTGTATTCCTGTTTTTAGCGGCCTTTTAATGGACACCATTTCCCATAAAACCACAGAGGATTAAACATCACGGCTCGACAGAAGAGAGGAGTCCCTGAGTGAGTGGAGTGTCGGCAGTTAGTTCGGGTAGATATTAATGGGAGTTTTTGATGTGCTCACAGAATAATTGTGGTTTAACTTTGTTAAAGTCACACAGGTTTCAACGTCTGATATCCAGAAATTTATTCGGATGTGTCTTAGAATATAGAAAGTAAACTCCAGGAACACCGAAGCTGGAACAGAGGCTGCACAGGAAGTGAAATCAGTGCTGGAAGTGTAATATCAAACATCAAGAAGGGATCAGACCTGTGAATCTTCCACTGTGCTGTTATTTACCTGCTCACATGTCGGTTCAGTTCCGTTCGGCCCGTCTTCAGGAAGACGTTCATTTTCGTTGTTGCAGCCAACAGAAGAGACGCCGCCTCCCTCGGCCTCCTTCAATAGAGAACAAACCAAACAAGATGTCAAACGGACGTTTGAAGTTGAAATATTTTTATATCATCGGCCACAAATAAAAAACAAACTATGACTGCATCCGTGTTAATCTTAGAAAGTCTGCTGTGTTTGCTTTACAAAAGAAACTGTCAACTCATTTTTAAAGGGTCCCTTCACCCAAACTACAAAAAACATGTTTTCCTAAAACTAAAACAGAATTTAAAACAGTTAAAATATAACTTTTGGATACTTTGAGCTTCCCAAACTGAACTGTCCCGCAGTGGGAGAAGTAATCTCAGAGACAGATATCTCTAAAACTATTTCAGGGTTAGATTCCACATAGGAGAGGCGGAAAATATGTTTTTCTATTGTGTGAATTGGCCCTTTATTACAGCTTCACACCACACACAGACTTCTTCATGGATCAGCTTTGAAACCACTCGTGCAAATAAACGAAGCAACGCAGCAACCAAACACAACTGCAGGCCTTCAGTTCCTGGATCAAACAATATGCTGCAAAAGCTGCAGGTCAGGTGTCTGGCAAAGCTCCATAAAAGCAAAACATACATGAAATGAGGTAAGACTAGGTCTATTTCTACAGGCACTTTGATTTGTATGCGCTACATTAAGGGAACAGTTCAGCATTTTAATAAACAATCTTGTTCTCCGTCTTCTCCTCAGGTCTTCAGATGGTTTTCAGTTATCAGTTTAGAACAAGAAGATTAATTAAAATGTTGGACTGTTGAACTGAACTTTCTACTTGAAGGTTTGACTTTGTTCACCCGGCCAAACATGCAGCTCAGCTGGTGTTAGTTCCACACATGAAGCTCATGCAGCAGGTAACTGAGAGCTCCAGAGTGGCAGGCGGTAGTAAGTTATGGACGAGTGGAGTGGGAAGCGCTGTTATCCGTGACTTTAGTATGTTACGGAGCTGGAGTAGGACGGGCGGCCATGTTGGAGGAAACACGAAGGAGAACACCCGGCTGGCAGCAGAAGGCCTCACCGTCACCATGGTAACCCCGGTTGAGAGCAGAGCCTGGGCCCTGTAGTGCCAGCAGGAGATGGCAGCCAGCACAGAGCTGGCGAAGTCGTCTACCTGGTCGTCCTCCAGCAGAATCTCGTCCGGCTCGCTGTCCTCTGCCAGCGTCTGATGAGACCTCTGAGGAGACAACCTTCCTGCTTCTTCCTCCTCCTCCTCCTCTTCCTCGCTGCAGGTCAGTTGCTCCAGTGAGTCCTTCCTGTTGCCGAGCTCTTCCTCCTCCTCCTCGTCCTCAGCGGCCGGCTCAGCCTCAGACTCTCCCAGCCTGCTGCTGCTGGTGGTGGGCTGCAGAGAGCACCTCTCCCCCTGTAACACCCCGTCACTGTCCGAGTGCTGCAGGACGTCACACACTCATCGGTTTCTGGTGTTTCACAGTCCTGTTCATGTTACGTGTTTCCTAGGACTAATGTAGTATTGATGTAACAGTAACAGTAGTGCTATTCACTTTTCTTTATTATTTTTGCCTATTTTAGTGTCCATGTAGTCAGGTGTGTCCATTACAGAGACTGAACCAGCAGACAGCAGCTCCTGTCTGCAGTGCCCCCACGGACAGACAGACAACCATCACTGATCACTGTGACACTGAAGGAAACTTAGAAACAGGAAGATTCTTTGTTCTCTGGTTTCTAAGCTGATTCTGGAGCTTTATTCTGGAGGGACATCAGAGATAATGACTTCCTGTTGAAGAGGAAGTCACCCTGAAGGATCCGACATGTGTTTCATGTCTGAGTTCACATCTCACTCAGTTATGACTCGAATGGAAAAGGTGAGTCTTCCTGTCTGTAGACTGTGCACATCCCTCCCTCAGCAGTTTGAAAGCATACAGTCCATAATAAATGAAGAGCTTGTTTCTTACCTTTAAGATGGCTGTGTGATCAACGGGAGAATCAGCAGCAGAAGAAGGAGACATGATGATTGGTTAAACACAGACAGACAGAAAGACAGCAGTTACATTCATATTGTATCAACATATTCAACTCATCAGTTATTGTTATCAGTAACAAGTGAATCCAACATTAGACAGGAAGCTGCTTCAGTGACGGACAACAACAGAAACTTTACCTTTGGTGCTCTTCAGTATTTGTTTGTTCGGCTCTGAAGAAGTAAAACAACAAACAGCTACTTTTTTAGAAAGAAAACAAGAAGAAACCAGCAGCAATCTACACACAGTAAGTAGTTCATGTTGTTTGTGTGTGTGTTTACCAGACTGTCGTCGTCCCTGACGACCGTCTCGTGGAAACTCATCAGACTGACAGGACAGAGCTTTCTTCAGCCGCTCGGGACTGTAGCGATACCTGGGAGGGTCTACACGTGGAAAACAACATCATCAACATCATCGTAGTCATCATCATCATCACCATCATCATCATCATCATCATCATCATCATCAACAACAACAGCAACAACAACAACAGCAACAGCAACATGATCATCATCAACAACAACAACAGCAACAACAACAACAGCAACATGATCATCATCAACAACAACAACAGCAACAACAACAACAGCAACAACAACAACAGCAGCAACAACAGCAACAGCAACAACAACATGATCATCATCAACAACAACTTCAACATCATCATCAACAACAGCAACAACAACAGCAACAACAACATGATCATCGTCAGCAACATATATATATATATATATATATATATATATATATATATATATAATATCCCTAACTCGGATAGGTAGACGTACGGCTGAACATCGGGAAAGTTTCCCTTTAAACAACATTTACTTACATATGGGATTCATTTCCAAGATGGCGTCTTTAGCCTGAAACAAACAGGACAACAAACATCAACAGCTCCACCTGTGATCCTGGTCGCCTGTTTCCACCACCGTAGTTTTATGCACATTTTGAAGTTTCACATTAGAAACACGGCTACTGGTGTGTATACTGGTGTGTATACTGGTTGCACTGGTGTGTATACTGGTGTGTATATTGGTTGCACTGGTGTGTATACTGGTGTGTATATTGGTTGGACTGGTGTGTATACTGGTGTGTATATTGGTTGGACTGGTGTGTATACTGGTGTGTATATTGGTTGCACTGGTGTGTATACTGGTTGCACTGGTGTGTATACTGGTGTTGGTGGTTCCTGACCTTCTGTGGGATGATGGCGTGGTGGTTTTCCAGAATGATGCGTTTGATGTGATGAGCCCACAGCTTCTTCTCCTCCACTGTCTTCGCCTGGAAACAACAGAAAGAGAAACGTTTCATGGCAGCAGATCTGTTAACGATATCCAACTCAGGTGGGAGACGTGGACAAAAACTAAGCCCCAGAAGTGTACACCGGCTTCCTGTCTTCAGCCAGATCGGAGCAGGTGGTCTCACCTGGACAGTGTGAGGTTGTTTGGGATGTTTGTAATGAGTCACGCTGAAGCTCAGAGAGTCTTTGGCGCTTTCAATCAGCATGAGAGTGGAGCACTGAACACAAAGAGAGAAATCAATCAATCAATCAATCAATCAATCAATCATTACCACCACAATCACTGTGGTGGCATCTCGCTGTGAACCAGCATGTAACACTGTGATGGAAGCAAAGGATTTTACTTTCTGACACAGAATGACATTAAAATAATCAGAAATAATTAAACTGTTCAGTTAAATTGAGTCCAAACGACTTTTCTGTTCAGCTGCTACAAATAAAAATGGACGTTTAACCAGTTTCAGACGAGTGTTTGGAGACGACTGATCAACAAAAACCCCACACTGACGTCATGTTTAGTGTTTTATTCCCTGTGTGAATAATTAAACTGTATATATGTGTGTATGTATATATATATTCTGTGTGTGTACATGTGATTCCCAGTGTTTGTGTATTAGTGTGGTGGTCCTCACAGAGATGTGGGTCTTGTAAACGTAGTGTTCTCCGCGGCGTTTTGTGATCAGCAGCATGCGGTCGAACAGGAAGAGTGTTCTCTCGTTTTTGGCTCGATGAACTTTGAAGGTTCCCTCCAGAACCAGTTCTCCGTACGTGGTGAGGTCCGGACCTTTCCAGTTCAGCAGCAAAGACTGAACCTCCTGAAGAAAAAACCCAGAGAACAAACTTCACCTTGATCTGCTTCATGTTCACCGTGAGCAGCCAGCTGTCAGGCCAGCTTCATCAAACACCTGCAGGTCTATATGCTTTTATACTTTAGATATTCATAGTTATTTATTAAATTTGAGGCTGACTTTGTTACTTAAATGCTTGGAAAAATAAAATCAACATTTCTGTCATAGACATTCATCACAATTAAACTCATAATATGAAACAACATCTTCAGTCTGAAGCCACAGGAGTCAAAAACCAGACACAATATAGCTGATGATTATTTTCATTCTGGATCCATCTGCTATTTTCTCCATTAATCCATTGATCGTTTGCTTTGTAAAAATAGTGAAAATAGTGAGAAATGGCGTCACGATGAGCCAGAGCCCAAAGTGACACCTTCACAATGCTTGTTGTGTCCAACCAACAGTCCAAAGCTCAACATTATTAAAACACATTCACATGATTCAAATCATTCAAAGGAAAAGCAGCAAATCTTCACATCTGAGAAGCTGCAACCAGGAAATGATTTTACAGGAAAAATGAGTCCAACCATCATCACAAGAGTTCAGCTTCATGTTCTGTCAGTCCACTCACTGATTAATGACTGATGCTGTCAGCTGGACAAACTGTTGGAGTGTCATTTAGAACTAAACCTCAGTATTTGTGTGTTTGTGTGTTTGTGTAATGACCTGCAGTCTGACGGCGTGCTCGTGTTTCCTCTTCATGTCGTTGATGTACCAGGCGACTCCCGTCATGGTGTAGATCGCCTCCTCCACCACCTCATAACCCTCCTCCTCCGGGTCAAAGTGCTTCGCTATCTCCTGCACAAACCACCACCATCATCATCATTGTGAAGGAATTTTCCTTCTTGTATGTTAAACTTCCCTCTTGTAGGTTAAAGGTAACTTAAGACAGAGCTTCACAGGTCAGGTCACCTGTCTGTCTCTGTTCGCCTGTCTCATTCTGGGTGCCAGACCCAGTTGGCTCTGGCCTCTGGTAGACCAAGGTCTGCTAGATATCTTCTGTTTTCAGGGTTAGACACAACAGGCTGGAGCCTGGTTGTTGACGCTGGATAAGAGAGACTGTAGAGAGGCTATGCTGCTGCTAGGACAGCAATGGTTGACGTCTTTCCTTGTTTGGATCTGATATCCAACAGAGTCCTCACACATGACAGGCTGAGTTAGGAATAACCCTGTTTGGATATAGCAGAACTTATCAGTTCTGGGGAAGGTTAAATACTGAGCTTCAGGACACCATCTTCAGATTTGGGTAGCAGTACGCTGTGATTCACACGTGGTGTTTCCCTTTTCTCCTCGATCGAGCTTCAATAAATATTCCTGTGTAAGACATCCAGGTCTCCTGAAACTTCTTGTTAGAGTGAAGCAGCTCTAAGATTTCCATCACAATCTTCACTACAGTAAGTCAGGTCTTTCCTTTCTCGTGCTGATCTAGAGAGGATTATTTATTTTCTCATGTCTTGACGGATTTTATCAGAATTAACCCCTTCAGTCCTGTTCTGGCTTCACTTGTCAGTTTTAACACTCACAGTTTATTCAAGTGTATGACCATGATAATAAACAACAACAAAACCTTACTACGATTATTAACTTTATTTATAAAGCACTTCTCTAAATAAACATTAAAGTGCTTTAATTCAACTCAACTTTATCGTCATTCTACTTACATGTACAACAAACACAGTTACAGACAGTCCTGCTGAAAACACCTAAAGGTCGACAATAAATAACTATAACAATAATAATAAAAGCTCTGTGAAGTGACACTGTTTTATAAACTGTCAGTAATAGTTAAATTAGTTCAATCATTCATTAATGGATCCATCCATCACCAGCTGTCCTCACTTCAGTGGGCAGTGATGTCACTCAGGTGTGTTGCGGTCTTACCTGGAGGAGCAGGTGGTATTTGAGGATCCTCTGAACTGGTTTGAGCAGGTATGAACCCAGAGGCAGCGAACGCTTCAACGACGCCTGACGCTCCCGAAAAAACTTTGCCAGAGATTTATTCCTCATGCACTCCGTCAGCGCTGCAACCGAACTGCAACGGGAGGTGGAATGACCAGGTGTGAACAGGAACAAAGAAACAGATGTGAGCAGGTTGAAACTGTGAAATCAGGTGTGAGTCTGTAAAAAGGTGTGAACACATACAGACAGTTGTGAATATGTGAAAAACTGGTGCGAATAAGTAGAAACAGATGTGAACAGGGAGATCCTGGTATGAAAAGGTACAAACAGGTGTGAACAGGGAGAACCTTGTATGACTAGGCAGAAATAGTATGAACATTTAGAAAAATGTGTTGATTTAAATCCAAGTGATTGAATTGAAATGTACAAAAGAAATAAACAGACAGAACCAGGTATGGACACTCAGAAACAGAGGCAGACAATGTTCTGAACCTAGTGCCAGGTGTGAACAGGTACAAACAGGTGTAAGAAGCAGAAAAAAAAAAGACATCGTGAAAAAAATAATACTGTGAAGTTGAAGAAGGTCGACTCTGAAGCCACCACGGAGAAGTCTCCAGAGGAAGAGATCACTGAAAGCTCCAGAAGCTGTTCTGGATCTGTTCTGTTACTAAAGGGACCTTGTGGTGAAATTGTTCAGTCGACTAAATGTGAAACTGTCTGCGGAGTCATTCAGGAGGAAAGACGTCAGATTTTTCATAATGAAAGTAAAGAAATGAACATGAGATGAATCCTGAAGTGGACAGTCTGTTACTGATAAAAAACGATCGATGTTCTGCCACTGAAGGCATCACAGCATTAGAAGCAGACGTCAGTACTTACTTTGGGTAGTTGGTGCAGTACTGAGTGTAGATCTCGAAGTACTCGCTCTGAAATGAGAAAATCACCTTCAGCGAATCATCTCGACACTAACTGTCTGCTTCAGTGGAATCAAGATTCTCTGGATGTTAATATTTGACATTTACTTCCAACCAGCGACCGTTTCTCACCTTCAGGACGAAGCACCTGGCGATGGCGACGGGGTCGTTGTCGCACAGATCGAGAGCCTGAAGCAGCTCGCTGTCAACAGGAAACACCGTCAGCATGACGACAACAACAACAACAAACCTTTCATCTCCACTGCTGCTGAGTTACAAACATCATTAAAACAACAGGTTGGTTGAACAGTTCACAGGGCCATTTAGTGACCCTTCTGGAGCTTTTGATTGCCTCCGTCATCTTCTTCAGCAGGTGGATGGGAAGATTTATAACAATAATAATTAAATTATTAAACTTCTACAACCTCTATCTGCTGATGAAGCCCATGTAATCAAAAGCTCCAGCACAGCTACTAAATGGAGCTTGTGGTGAGATTGTTTTCTCAGCTGCTGTTTCCAGAGTGTCAGAAAGTATTGAAAGCATTTAATTTATTACTTTATTTCATCTTTATTAGAGTTTCACTTGAATCAAAGATGGAATATAAAAGTTAATAAAAGTTTAATCTGAAGGATGAACAGATCTGTGTTTCTCTCCCTCAGTGTCCTGATGGGACTAAATGGAGCAGAAAATACCATCAATTATCATATTTCTTAACTTTAAATTGTCCGAAAGCAACTGAAAACAGTATGACTGTAAGAGGTGAGTCAAACTCTGAACGTCCACAGCTGCTTTCTTTACTTTTTACTGTAAACTGAACCACCATCAACCAAACAGCTCCACAGCAAACCACTGCACACTGCTGGTCTGGTCAGAAAAACAAACTCACCCTCCGACATGAAGGAAACACAGCGAGGGCTAACCTGAGGAAACGTTACGACAACACACAGCCAACGCATCAGACAGGCGACATCATCATTATTCACTGCTCATCACTGGGACTGACTGTCACCTGTTGAACTCGTAGATGTCCTCGATATTCCCGAATAGAGAGCAGACCTGCTCAGGACGGATCGACAGGTCGCACTGATCGATGATGTGGGCCAGGTAATCCTGTTGGGGAGGGGGGGGGGGGGGGGGGGGAATAAAGATGAAATGTCTCAGTCAGACCGATTGGCAGTATAAATAAAGTTTTTCTCCCTGTCATGTCCCAGTTCGTCCAGCAGGGGGCTGACTGACCCCACAGAGGTCACAGTGATCTGATGGGTTTCTGTTTGGATCAATAAGTGATTAGTTTGTGTCTCATGTTT
Source organism: Lateolabrax maculatus (assembly GCA_031216445.1). Taxonomy (NCBI): domain Eukaryota; kingdom Metazoa; phylum Chordata; class Actinopteri; order Acropomatiformes; family Lateolabracidae; genus Lateolabrax; species Lateolabrax maculatus. The sequence goes on along the minus strand of CM062212.1, from coordinate 459,550 downwards.
GATTTGTGGTTTTGAGCTGTTTATATTTTATTTAATTTTCTTATAGATTATGTTCACATGGATTTATCAATAATTAATGATTAATTCAGTTACACAACAGTTTCTTTGCATTTCACATTAACATATTTTTATATTTAATTTAAATTATAATTCATATCATTTATATTTATTAAGGTTTCTGATAAAAATCAAAACAATAATTCTGTAATTTTATTTTTGTTCTTTCCACAGATTAATGTGGACTTATTTAATAAATACTGTATGTGTTGATATTTTACTTTTATATATTTAAACTTTTCTAGCTGCAGTTTTGTTTCATACAACAGTTTTACTGTTATTTTATTTATTTATGTTTCTCCTTGTCCTGATTGTAACTCTTTAGTTTGAGTCTCAGATCTTTACTCTGGGTTCAGGTTTATCTGTGATCCTCACTGTTACATAAGCAGTTAATCTGACGTCTTAACCAGTTAATTATAGTATGTGACGGCGGCGTTTTGTTCTGTCCTCTGTCCTCAAGTCATCAGCTGTTCTCAACTAAACTTGTTAAACTGAGACACGTTTGACTGAAAACTGGCACATCAAAAAGCAACAACTAAAGTTATCACATATAATTAAGGCTCTGAATGTAAAATTTTCATATGATTGCACCTTTAATATTCATTTTTATATCATGGCAGACATTTCTAATTGTAGAAATGAAAGAATCCAGGTGATAATTAGTGATAATTCTGTGTGTCTTATTTCATACAACCACAAGATAAATTTTACAATCCTTTACCTGGTCGTGTCACGTTAAACAATATTGCAGAGGCTTTTATTTTGAAGGGTACAGGTGTTACATTCCTACATTTTTTGTGTTATTTATAAGTTTTTTTGATAATAAATATGTTTTTGTTGTAGATATTCACACTTGTTCTGTGTTCTGGTATCGGCCTCACGGTTTACTGTTCGCTCTCCGACAGCCTACAACCTGTATAATGCTAGCACAACATCTCCTACTGTTGCTGCTTCACATTAAAACACTTCAACTGAAACACAACACACTTGTATCTGAGTTGTCAAGAAGTAATTATTAAATCATTACTGACTGATGTCTTCATTAAACAACCTAAATTTGTTTGGCTGCAATATAAACAGAAGACAACCCTTCCTTTTTATTTCACCATTCAAATTACTATTTTTTATATTTCTTTTAAAGATGTAAATAATCTTATTTGTGTTTTTAATTTCCTTTACGTCTTCTGTTTTATAAAGTAGATTTATTTCTATATTATATCAACAGTGAATCTTTTTGTACAACTGTCACACAACAATAATAATTTTGTTTGTAATTTTAAAGAAATGTGACTCTTTTTTTATTTAAAAATATCTTTGTCATTGAATTAAAAACATATCATACATGTTATCATATATATATGTTAAATATTTGCCTTTAAATTTAATTTTTAATATAAATTTACCATTGATATTTTGCATTCATATATTTAAATTTAACTCTTCATGTTTCATTCAATACATTTACTCTTCTTCTGTGTTTTTTATTGCAGCGTCCGTCTTAAGTGACTCACCTCTACGATCATGCGCAGGTCTCTGACGTACATCCTCTCCGTCTCAATGATCTCCATGACGACTCGGTCCAGGTAGGTCAGCTGAGGGTTGGGGGCCATACTTCTGGTCGTGAATGGCGGCGTCTGCTGGCGGCGGCCGGAGGCTCGACTTGGCGTGGATTCTCTGTTGTGTATGAGTCCGAGGCTCCGCCCCTTGCTGTCAGGTTCTGGGCGTGGCCACGACTCCCCCTCGTCCTCTGCAGCGCCCCCCGCAGGGCTCTGGTCCAGGTCGATGTTGGGGGTTTGGTTGGACAACAGGGGGGCAGGGTTGTCGTCTCGGGAGGATCCAGATCCCGAGGACAGCGTGGAGATCAGGCTCACCGGGCGGGGGCCTGAGGAGTCCGAGGGCGTGGCCGACGGAGCGCGCTCATTACTGCTGATGGAGGCGGTGGACAGACGGGAGGACTCTGAGGAAGGGGGAGGGGGAAGGGGGGGTGATTGACAGGTCAGGATGACAGCTTAATGATGTCACAACATTTTTCAGGCTAAACCAATCACCAATCAGTTCCTGGACGGCCAACCACTGAGGGAATCAAACCTTCGACCGCCTGTTACAGTCCGCTGGTCGAGGCACGTCAGCTGGCTGACAGGGTTTAATGAAGAGAATCACATGTTTCTGGGAACAGGATGATTACACCAATCAATTAGGAAACTACTTTGATCAGCCCAAATCCTGATCCTGATCCTGTTCCTGATCTGGATCCAGGTCCAAACATCTCAAATCAAACATCTTTAGAAAAATAAAAACAAAATTCAGAGGAGAAAGTTCATGTAGTATAATTTGGGTTAATTGTGACTTCAATTTGTTTTTAAATGGTAAAAATACAAAATTGTGGATTAAACAAAGAGTCTGACTGATACTGAAAGTTTTAGGTCGATATCAATAAAAATCTGATACCGTTTAACAATTTAAACAAAAACAATGCAGAACAACATAACATTTATTACTAATATTATTATTATTAATAATAATATTATTATTATTACCAATATTGCTGGAGTTTATCCGACGTCCACACGACACTGCTGTGATCAAACTGAAAACCTTCAATTTTTACACAATAAGAGTCCTATTATGACCACTGAGGGCAGACTTTCACAATGTGAGTTTCAGTACGGAGGTATTGCAGCATAAAAACACTTTTCTTTTTCTTCAAGTAAAGATGGACATGAAGGAGTTTGTTTTTTGTTCCTGAAGAGGGTTGGATGACGATAGTCCAATGTAACAGCCGTGTTAACAGACTGATTATTATTATTAAAACCTCCCAGAGTTGATTCATAACTCTGTGGTAACAGACACGATGGATTCCTCAGATTCCTCTTCAGTGAATCTCCACGTCTGAAAAGTGTTTCAGGTTATTTTTAACACCTGAGGAATGTAAAGAATCCATCACAGCAGGTTTGTTAACAAAAGAAGCAGGAGACTCATCCAGTCCTGCTTCTGTCCATAGAGCTTCAGTTTAATTTACTTTAAAGTAAAGGCTCACCTTAGTGTTAAGGTCCATTTAGGATACAGGTTGGAAACTTCAGTTAGGTGTCGGGGGCGACTTGACCATTAAATTCACTACGAGAGCACAGAGGTTTCAAAGACACTGCAGCCCCCCCGAGTCCCCATGATGACGAAACAGTGTCCATTACATAGTGAACCAGCAGGCAGCAGCTCTTGTCTGCAGTGTCCCCATGGACGAACAGACAACTAACACTGACGGAAAGTTAAAAACAGGAAGATTCTCAGGCAGGTTCTGCAGCCTCTTTGTTCTCTGGTTTCATGTTGGACATTAGAGAAGTTTGTGAGCCAACAGCTTCAGGTTGGAGCCCCGGAGCAGCAGGATAAACCTGGTTCGAGCCCCGGACCAGCAGGGTGAACCTGGTTCGAGCACCAGAGCAGCAGGATAAACCTGGTTCGAGCCCCGGACCAGCAGGGTGAACCTGGTTCAAGCACCGGAGCAGCAGGATAAACCTGGTTCGAGCCCCGGACCAGCAGGATAAACCTGATTGGAGCCTCAGAGCAGCAGCTCAGACTGAAACATAACTCATCCAACCGGTTAAAATAAAGTTTTAAATAACCGTTGACAGACACCAGATTAGACCTCATGACATCACTGTCCAGTGAGCCAATCACATCCAAGCAGCAGGTTCCCTCCACCCGGTCAGCTTCATGAATCAGTTTAATTACACCTGATAACACAAAGCTGCTCGTTCACACTGACCTGATCAGATCATTAACACTGATTGATTCATGATTTGTTGTGATTAGATTCATTTAGACCTAACACTTGAGTGTTCACACGGTGGCCATCTTGAGCAATGATGTAAAGCATGAACAATATTTACTGCTCAGAAAATAGTTATTATGGCAACTTCAGCATAAAGTTTAGATTTATTTGGCTGTAAAATGTGTTTTTGTAGCAGCTGTAAACTATTGACCCTGTGTGGACATGTTGTTCGCTCTGTCTAGCGTTACGCTCTCCACTAGGACCTGCCTGATCTGTACTGAGCATGTGCAGCTCTCAACAGAGATGAGGAAGAGGCGAGATGTCGCACTCGTCGGCTCAGGATGATCGGGCAGCCAGTGACACGTGTTGTTGTTGTTCCCTTGAAGCTAAAAGAGCTGATAAATGGTGCAGTAACTTTATATCAGATCGGTACTCGCGATACCTGATCCAGCATATTAGGCTAAATCGTCCAATGTCCGATCCTAGTATTGGCAACAGAACGACAAATCTAAACCTTCCTCTAAAACTAATCAAGCACAATCTGTTTGTTCCCAGTGTGCTTACAGCTCGACTCTGATTCAGTGACGACCCCATTTAAACGTATTAAGATGTAAAAAAAAACATCACTGGTCTGGAATCAGACGTGAGGCCCTCAGTGTGTAACCTATCAGATGTTGAATGTTTGTTGTAAAAAGCTGCAGTTTCGCAGCCTCACTGATCAAAATGGCCGCTGCGTGGTTTGGGTGGGTGTTAGCGAACATACCGGCGGACCCCGCCTTAGACAGTTTAAGTAAATATCTGAACAGCAAAGACACCGACAGAGTCCCAGACAGAGTCCCAGACAGAGTCCCAGACAGAGTCCCAGACCGTCCACCTGAGACAGGAAACACAACAAACACACATTCAGAGTCATAACATAATTACTGAAGAAAACGGATTGTTCTTCTTTCTACTGATTTTAAATCCTCCTTTATTTCGTTTATCTGGCTCGATAACTTCTCCACACGACACGTCGAGACCTTTCAAAGGGTTTATATGTTTTTTCTCTACAGCAGGTCAACATGTCGAAATCACTGATGTTTTGGTGTTTTATTCAATGATTTCTGCAGAGCGCCTCCATCCAAACGTCCACCTCCCTTAGGGAACACAGGGAGGACCCCGAGACTACGAGAATGTCATCTTAGAATAACTTAGCCTGAATAACGTGAGATTTTCCCATTCTGCTCATGTGGCCTGAATGCATCATGAAAACAACTTTATTCATTTGGACAGAAAAGTGTCGACAAAACACATCAACAGAGGCGAGTTCAGAAAGGACTTTAAACACTTTCAACTTGATAAAGTCTCACAGCCAACCGGAGAAGCTGTGTGTGTGTGTGTGTGTGTGTGTGTGTCTGCAGTTTGAAATTGTTTTCATTCAAACTGCAGACACACACACACACACACACACACACACACACAAACACACACATACACACAAACACACACTCTGTCCGTTAGCCGTTTGGCTTCCTGCCAGTGTGAAGTCAGCGAGGCGTTCACTGACCCAGCAGGAAGGGAGTTTATGGCCTCCAGCCACTTAAACCTGATAAAATGAGAGCGTGGGGACCAGTCACAGCTCAGTGTTTCCATTCAAACACACACAGGTGAACTTTGACCTCTGCAGCGGTTACAACCAGCAGGAGGATCACAGACTGTTTTCTACCATAATAACAATAACAGCAGAGGAAGAGAGTTACAGGATATTTACAGAAAAAGAAGAGTTTAAACAAAATTTAAAAACTCTGATGTCTCTGCAGCGACTCACCAAACCAGCGGCGGACAAACGCTCGTCTGAGCCGCCGCTCGTCCCCCACACTCCTGAAGGAGATCTTCACCTCCTCCTCTGAACACGAGCACCTCACCACAGCACCTCCTCCTCCTCCTCCTCCAGCCAGACTGCGCCACATGCTCCTCTGATACCCCATCAGCTCAAACACTGTCTGACTCCTCAAAACTTTGCAAACTTCTCCTCAGAGCTTTCACAGAAAAATCAACCAGAGAGAAACACATGGACACACCTCCTGAACTAGAGAGGAGGAGGAGGAGGAGGAGGAGGACATAAAAGGAGAAAGAGGAGGGACAGAACAGGAGGAGGAGGAGGACTTACTCAGTGAAAAAAGGAAGGAAAGCAAAAAAGGAAAAGAACTGAAGGAAGAGGAAGGACAGGAGGAAGTGGAAAGACAGTAAAGTTATTATACGAAAGGTCATAAAAAGTAGTAGAAGAAGAAGAAGAACAAAAGGCCTTTATCTGCAGCTCACTTCCTGTCTGTCGTACAGGAAGCTGTGAACTCTGCAGGAACAGACCAAGCCCCCAGGAAGTGAACCGCACCTTGAAGCCAATTTGACATAGCGGCCAAACAGTGGAATTACAACTTCCGGGTCCGTCACGTGATGCCATTGGGCCCAAAAAGACTTTTAACCATTGACTCACATTGAGAAAGAGACGTCTGTAACTCAATGGATACATCTTTTGGGGGGATATCAAGTTCAGACACTTGAATCATATTTAAATCATCAGGTCCTAAAGGTTGTAAAGCACTAACAGCTGGATCCAGAGGTTCTTTAGTCTGCCGGTGAGCGGCTGGGAGGCGGGACTTAAGGAAACGCTAGTGCGCATGCTCTATGGACCCAACAGAAAGAAAATCTGAAACTTCCACATCCTGAATACCCGGATGTTTGCTTCATGCGCCACTGAGCAACTTCCATAGGAATGAACGAGGCCCGGACTCCAACGCTGTATCCACTTCTCTTTATGATCCACGGAACAGACAGGTAGAGCAGAGGACAGAGAGAAGAAGAGTGGAGGACAGAAGATGAAGAGTGGAGGACAGAGAAGAAGAAGACAAGGACAGAAGATGAGGAGTGGAGGACAGAGAGAAGAAGACTGGAGGACAGAAGATGAAGAGTGGAGGACCTTGTGTTTAGAAGGGGTTGAATGTGAACTGAACTCAGGTCAGTTTGAAGGTCAAAGGTCGATCACGTGGACCCAGACGTTCCCACGTGTCTCTGCTGAGATGAAGGACGTGATGCAGCTTGTGTGTCAGACAGCTGATGAGGAATCACACCTGCTGATGCGTTCACTGCCCCTCTGAGAAAACAGACCACACCAGACTCCACTTAGAAAATCACTGATTTTCAGGAGAAAACGTTGCAGCAGTGCTACAGAGTTTGAAACATCCCATCATGAAATTTGAAGTGTAACAATCTGGATGATTTAATCCATCCTGTGATGTGGTTTTTAAATGATCTGTTAGTTTCAGGGTGTGAAACAGCTGCTGCCACGTCCCAGAATGCCAAGCGCTCACTCTACGTTACTGCGTCTTCGGCTGTCCAGTGCAGGGACAGACGTGGAACGTTCCCCTCCTTCAAACCTGTTTACTGACAGAACGCAAGCTTTTCTCACTGGACCTCTGCAGTGGACATTAAACAGCCTGATGTTGCCGTCATCAGCTGATCTGAGAGCAGCGTCTGTTTGTTTGTGTCTCGGGGGGGGGGGGTTATAATGGCCGACTGTTCTGGAGACACAACAGAGTTCTTTAACCACGACGTCTCATCCTGATGCAACACTCTCATGTTGTGGCTTCAGATGGGACACCAGGGCTCCATCGTGATTATTTACACCTGTGACGAGTCAAAATGTCTTCCGTGAAAAATGCCTGTCAGCTGTTATCAGCCAGGGTGGACAAAATAATAGAAACCCCTCTGAAACATAAACAGGAAGCAACAGGACTTCAGACAGGACGGATCAAATCAACTGAGCTCCTCTCTGGGTTAAAATGGCAGATTTCTAATGTTCTGTATTGTGGCAACCGAACCACACACACAGTTAATGTGACATACACTACGTGGCCAAAAGCATGTGGACAGCTAAACACGTCAATACATCAACACATCAACAGCTGAGTAACTAAAGAGCTAAAGTACAGATCCATCAAATCATCAATTCAGCAATTGATTGAGGTCAGAGGTGTCACTTCTGTCTTACATTACCACATGAAGAAGAGCTGAGTTTCCTGCTGACAGAGGATCAGCGTGACAGGAAACAGGAAACTTCAGACAGATAAAAAGTCTCAGAACACATTCGGTCACAAACCAATCAATCAGCCAATCATCAAGGCAGACCTGCTTGACATCAGCGGTGGAAAGTAACTGAGTAGTTCTCCTCCACTACTTTTATCTGACAAGATTCAGATCATTAAAACTAACTATAATCAATAATCACTGAAAAAGTGTTTTCACAGACAAAACTAGCAGCAGGATGTAAAGTCATTAAATGAGTTACCCAGTTAACATGTTGACGTGTAGCTTTATACTCAATCATACATATCTATATATATATAGTTATTTATTATCTATCGTTATATATATAACAATAATAAATAAGGACAACAACTAATATATTCAAATTAAAAGTGATTCATAATGATACTGAAAGAGCTGCTTCACACTGTTCAAAGGGTTCAGAAACAAGTTGAATAAAGACACAAAGTTAAATCTGTAGGTACCAGAGTTCATATACACTTCACATCAAACAGGATGTATTTCAACACAAAGACACACAGAGTTCATCATCAAACCACAGAAGAGTTTCATCCCTCGAACAAAGCAAGAAACGTATCTGTTATTGATTCACTCGTGTGTGTGTGTTTCTAATCTGTAATAATGAGGATTAAACTAGTTAGTTAATCCAGAACAGTGACAGATTAACCAGCAGAGATTACAACTGACCACAACACACAATACACAACAACAACACACAACAATGCACATCACACAGCAACAACACACAACAATACACAACAACACAACAACACACAACATCACACAACAACTACACACAACAACAACTACACACAACAACACACAACATCACACAACAACTACACACAACAACAACTACACACAACAACACACAACAACTACACACAACAATGCACATCACACAGCAACAACACACAACAATACACAACAACACAACAACACACAACAACAACATCACAAAACAACTACACACAACAACAACTACACACAACAACACACAACAACTACACACAACAGCTCGCACAACACACAACAACAACACAACAACACACAACACTGCAACACAACAACACCACCACACAACAACAACACAACACCACAAAAACTACACACAACAATAACACGCAACAACAACAACAACACAGCTACACCACACATAACACAACAACACACAACAACAACACACTCAGATCTGACCAATCAGCTGCCCCGATCTCAGCTGATCCAAACAAGACCCTCAGATTATAATATTCGTATTGGTTGTCATAGCAACAGATGTAAAACACAGATTAAGGAGGTTAATCATTTATAATCTTCAGTATTATCGATCAGCACAGAGGCAGGAGGATATTTGGTATTAACAACAACAAATACACAGAAACTGTTAACTGGTAAGTGCTAACCAATACCAAACCAGCAAAACCAGAATAAAATCATTGTAAACCCATAAACCACTAGAAACCAGTATAATGACTTTATCATTTAGTACCACAATATACTAATACAAACCCCACAACTAATATAAACCAGTATAACCAGTAAAATATCATTATAAGCAAGTTTAACCTACAAACCAGTGTAAACCACTACAGTATTTACACCACAGAGCAACATAAACCATTGTTTACCATCATAACCAGTCAA
>CM062212.1:440000-445000 GCA_031216445.1 Lateolabrax maculatus | reverse complement strand
TAACATATGCATAAATGTACTGCATCTGTAATCATTTAACATGAACACACTGTAGCTCTGCATGACTTCAGTGCAACCTGGATACAACCTGTATACCTGTTTGTGTATACATGTGTATATTATATATGTGTGTATATTAACACATAATTGTATATCTTCTACCTAAATACAAGGATTTTGTTGTATCTTCTGTAGCGATGATGTGATGATGATGAAGGAATCTCCGCTGACACCGACTTAGTTGTATAAAAAGGTTTATTACAAAAAGTACAGCATCAAAACAAGCACCATGGATTGCCTGTGAGAAGATCCGAAGCCAATGTGAATCTCCCCCGTTTTCCACTCAAACTACACCTTTTAAAGCCTCATGGTATAGCTAATGTGTGGTGTCAGGATGGGCTCAGAGCCAACCTCATAACCATACATGGCTATTTTACAGAAAGGGAAGGTGGAACCTATAGTTCATGTTGAAACTGATCTCATCTCTTTGGAACTTTAGGAAAACGACCCCCAAGGGACATCCATCCTGGATGGTGCCAGAGCTTGGACAGGCTTATCTAAACAACTACTAATACCCCTGTAACACTGTAACAACACGTCCTTTACTGCAGTACAACTACTAATACCCCCGTAACACTGTAACAACACGTCCTTTACTGCAGTACAACTACTAATACCCCCGTAACACTGTAACAACACGTCCTTTACTGCAGTACAACTACTAATACCCCCGTAACACTGTAACAACACGTCCTTTACTGCAGTACAACTACTAATACCCCCGTAACACTGTAACAACACGTCCTTTACTGCAGTACAACTACTAATACCCCTGTAACACTGTAACAACACGTCCTTTACTGCAGTACAACTACTAATCAGTCAACACTCAGTCACTCAGTCAAGTCAGTGAGCAGTCAGCCAGTCAGTCACGCAGGCAGTCAGCAGTCAGCCACACAGTCAGCAGTCAGTCAGCAGTCAGTCACTCAGCAGTCAGTCACAGTCAGCAGTCAGTCACAGTCAGTCACAGTCAGCAGTCAGTCACAGTCAGCAGTCAGTCACTCAGCAGTCAGTCAGTCACTCAGCAGTCAGTCACTCAGCAGTCAGTCACTCAGCAGTCAGTCAGTCAGTCAGTCACAGTCAGTCACAGTCAGCAGTCAGTCACAGTCAGCAGTCAGCCACAGTCAGCAGTCAGTCACAGTCAGCAGTCAGCCAGTCAGTCACTCAGCAGTCAGTCACAGTCAGCAGTCAGTCACAGTCAGCAGTCAGTCAGTCAGTCACTCAGCAGTCAGTCACAGTCAGCAGTCAGTCAGTCAGTCACTCAGCAGTCAGTCACAGTCAGCAGTCAGTCAGTCAGCAGTCAGTTAGTCACAGTCAGCCAGTCACTCAGCAGTCAGTCAGTCACAGTTAGTCACTCAGCAGTCAGTCAGTCACAGTCAGTCAGCAGTCAGTCAGTCAGTAAGTAGTCAGCCAGTCAGCAGTTAATCAGCAGTCAGTCAGTCAGCAGTCACAGTCAGCCAGTCAGTCACAGTCACTCAGCAGTCAGTCACAGTCAGCCAGTCAGTCAGCCAGTTACTCAGCAGTCAGTCACAGTCAGCCAACAGTCAGTCACAGTCAGCCAGTCACACAACAGAAACCAGTCGAGTTTCAGCCTGTCGGAGAATAAAACACCTGAAGTTGACGACGTGTGATTGACAGCAGCTCCTGAAACAGAGCAGCAGAATATGTTAATCATTTAAAACAGGAGAAAGGGTTCCTCGTTCTAACGTGACTTTATTGACACACGGTAAAAACATGATGGCAGCAGATATTAACACCCTGAGATGATTCAAATACATTTAACTCCATATTTACAGTCAAACATTTACATGTGAATCAAAACAAACTGAACCTGTGACGCAAACACAGTTCATAAATACCTGAAAGAGAAACTCAGCACACATGAACATGAACAGGATCCACGTGGGAACCAAACACAGGCAGTGATACTAACAAGGCTTACTGTTGGAGTAACATTAAACTCGGCCCGGTAAGGGACTGATAAACATCATCTGACTCTGTGGCCGAGCGGCAGCATGTTCTTCAGACCACAACTTAAAACCATGGAGCTGAAAACAGCCCAAAACTGAAAGAAAATATCAGGAAACTGAGGAAAAACAACCAGAAACACAGAAAAACAACACGAAGAGGCAGAAAACAACTTTGAGCTACGAGCTAAATGCTAACATCAGCATGTGACAAAGCTCCCGTGCTGATGTTTCACAGGTTTAATGTTCACCCTGTTCACCCCTAACATCAGCATAAAGACAGTAAAGAGTCCAGCTGAGGCTGATGATGTCATCAGTTCTGCAGGTAATCCAAAGTATTGGACACATTAACATGTTGAACTGATGATGGCGGCTGTCATGGCGACATCATGTCACACAGGCTTGGTGATGATGTCACACGGGTGTGGTGATGATGTCACACAGGCTTGGTGGTGCTGTTGTAAACGAGCGTGTCCTGCTCTGACAGCGCCACATGGGCGGGGCTTGTTGCAACGGGCCTATGGGAGCTCTTCTTCCTGGACTTGAGGAAGCAGTAGGTGAGGATCGCCAACAGAGCCAAGATGGCGACCGACAGAAGAACAGCCAGGGCGATGTTGCCTGAGGAGGAGACAGGGAGGTCACTTCCTGTACTGTATACTGATACACTGCTTCTGACTGTAAATAACGTAGTCACTACTAACTAATCACTACTACTGCTCATCACTACTACTAATCAGTACTACACTGTAAAATACTGTCATGTAAATGTTCTTACCTGAGTCACTTTCGTCTTCCTTCTCATAACGCTCAAATATCCCTTTGAGGAACACGTTTTGCTCTGCAGACACAGAAGAAAGAAAAAATAACACATTTTAATCTCAACTCAACTCTGAAAACAAAGACTCTGTAAAAACTGTATAGTTACTAATCAAACTGTGTGGTACTACATACTACTACTGTACACAACATAGTACTGTACTACCATACAGCACTATGTAGTACTCTGTGTGGTACTCTGAAATTAGCACAACGGATTCATTCACAGAGTTCTGTGTTTTTCCATCAAGAAAGAAGTACTTGAAGGAGGCGGAAGTGGAAATGGCAAGTAGCATGGAACTAAATGTATATAGAGTGGGTACGGAAAGTACTCAGACCCCTTTAAATTTTTCACTCTTTGTTTCATTGCAGCCATTTGCTAAAATCAAAAAAGTTCATTTTATTTCTCATTAATGTACACTCAGCACCCCATCATCACAGAAAAAAACAGAAATGTAGAAATTTTTGCAAATTTATTAAAAAAGAAAAACTGAAATATCACATGGTCATAAGTATTCAGACCCTTTGCTGTGACACTCATATTTAACTCACATGCTGTCCATTTCTTCTGATCCTCCTTGAGATGGTTCTACTCCTTCATTGGAGTCCAGCTGTGTTTAATTAAACTGATTGGACTTGATTAGGAAAGGCACACACCTGTCTATATAAGACCTTACAGCTCACAGTGCATGTCAGAGCAAATGAGAATCATGAGGTCGAAGGAACTGCCCAAGGAGCTCAGAGACAGAATTGTGGCAAGGCACAGATCTGGCCAAGGTTACAAAAGAATTTCTGCAGCACTCAAGGTTCCTAAGAGCTCAGTGGCCTCCATAATCCTTAAATGGAAGAAGTTTGGGACGACCAGAACTCTTCCTAGACCTGGCCGTCCAGCCAAACTGAGCAATCGTGGGAGAAGAGCCTTGGTGAGAGAGGTAAAGAAGAACCCAAAGATCACTGTGGCTGAGCTCCAGAGATGCAGTAGGGAGATGGGAGAAAGTTCCACAAAGTCAACTATCACTGCAGCCCTCCACCAGTCGGGGCTTTATGGCAGAGTGGCCCGACGGAAGCCTCTCCTCAGTGCAAGACATATGAAAACCTGCATAGAGTTTGCCAAAAAACACATGAAGGACTCCCAGACTATGAGAAATAAGATTCTCTGGTCTGATGAAATGAAGATTGAACTTTTTGGCGTTAATTCTAAGCGGTATGTGTGGAGAAAACCAGGCACTGCTCATCACCTGCCCAATACAATCCCAACAGTGAAACATGGTGGTGGCAGCATCATGCTATGGGGGTGTTTTCAGCTACAGGGACAGGACGACTGGTTGCAATTGAAGGAAAGATGAATGCGGCCAAGTACAGAAATATCCTGGAAGAAAACCTCTTCCAGGGCGCTCAGGACCTCAGACTGGGCCGAAGGTTCACCTTCCAACAAGACAATGACCCTAAGCACACAGCTAAAATAACAAAGGAGTGGCTTCAGAACAACTCTGTGACCATTCTTGACTGGCCCAGCCAGAGCCCTGACCTAAACCCAACTGAGCATCTCTGGAGAGACCTGAAAATGGCTGTCCACCAACGTTCACCATCCAACCTGACGGAACTGGAGAGGATCTGCAAGGAAGAATGGCAGAGGATCCCCAAATCCAGGTGTGAAAAACTTGTTGCATCTTTCCCAAGAAGACTCATGGCTGCACTAGCTCAAAAGGTGCTTCTACTCAATACTGAGCAAAGGGTCTGAATACTTATGACCATGTGATATTCAGTTTTTCTTTAATAAATTTGCAAGATGGGGTGCTGAGTGTACATTAATATGAAACAAAATGAACTTTGATTTTAGCAAATGGCTGCAATGAAACAAAGAATATAGATATAGATATATAGAGATATAGATAGATAGATATAGAGATATAGATAGATAGATAGATAGATAGATAGATATATAACTATAAGGAACTATATGGTATTACGTGTGTGTGTATTTATGTATATTTATGTGTGTATTTAATAGGGATGTTCCTAACGACTGATTTCCGTGTTAATTAAATGGAATGTTTACTAGTCTAAAAGTAAGAAAAACACTCTATATATAATATCTATTCTCACTGTATATATACATATATACATATATACATACATACATATACATACATATAT
>CM062212.1:357500-437500 GCA_031216445.1 Lateolabrax maculatus | reverse complement strand
GCAGGCAGACAGGCAGACAGGCAGACAGGCAGACAGACAGACAGACAGGCAGACATTCAGACAGGCAGACAGGCAGACATTCAGACAGGCAGACATTCAGACAGGCAGACAGGCAGACATTCAGACAGGCAGACAGACAGACATTCAGACAGGCAGACATTCAGACAGGCAGACAGACAGACAGGCAGACATTCAGACAGACAGACATTCAGACAGACAGGCAGACATTCAGACAGACAGGCAGACAGACAGACAGACAGACAGGCAGACATTCAGACAGGCAGACATTCAGACAGGCAGACATTCAGACAGACAGACAGACAGACATTCAGACAGACAGGCAGACATTCAGACAGACAGGCAGACAGACAGACAGGCAGACAGGCAGACAGACATTCAGACAGACATTCAGACAGACAGACAGACATTCAGACATTCAGACAGACAGACAGACAGACAGACAGACAGGCAGACAGACAGACATTCAGACAGACAGGCAGACAGACAGACATTCAGACAGACAGACAGGCAGACAGACATTCAGACAGGCAGACAGACAGACAGGCAGACATTCAGACAGGCAGACATTCAGACAGACAGACAGACAGGCAGACATTCAGACAGACAGACAGACATTCAGACATTCAGACAGACAGACAGACATTCAGACATTCAGACAGACAGGCAGGCAGACAGGCAGACAGGCAGACAGGCAGACATTCAGACAGACAGACAGACAGACAGACAGGCAGACATTCAGACAGACAGACAGACATTCAGACAGGCAGACAGGCAGACATTCAGACAGGCAGACAGACAGACAGGCAGACATTCAGACAGGCAGACAGGCAGACATTCAGACAGACAGACATTCAGACAGACAGGCAGACATTCAGACAGACAGGCAG
This sequence comes from Lateolabrax maculatus, assembly GCA_031216445.1. NCBI lineage: Eukaryota > Metazoa > Chordata > Actinopteri > Acropomatiformes > Lateolabracidae > Lateolabrax > Lateolabrax maculatus. Next base: position 436,592 of record CM062212.1, on the reverse strand, counting down.
ACATTCAGACAGGCAGACAGGCAGACATTCAGACAGACAGGCAGACAGACAGACAGGCAGACATTCAGACAGGCAGACAGACAGACAGGCAGACATTCAGACAGGCAGACAGGCAGACATTCAGACAGACAGACATTCAGACAGACAGGCAGACATTCAGACAGACAGGCAGACATTCAGACAGGCAGACAGGCAGACATTCAGACAGACAGGCAGACAGACAGACAGGCAGACATTCAGACAGGCAGACAGACAGGCAGACAGACAGACAGACAGACATTCAGACAGACAGACAGGCAAGAAGTTATCAGTCAGTAAACTTTGATCATCTTTATTGATGAATCAGCAGACTGACAGAACAGTCTGAACTTATCCACCGATGAAGATCACATGATTCAGTTGAAAGCTCAGGGAAAAGATGTGACTTTGAGTCGGTGTTGTTTTGTCAAATTCAAATGTTGCTACAAGATCATTTATTTAAATAAAAGTAAGAATACACAGTAAAACACTCAGTTTTATCCTTCAGTAAAAGTTGAATCATCAGCAACATGACATCACAGTCTGGATTCATCTAGTGATTATCTCATTATTGATTAATTGTTTGGTTTGTAAAAATTCTTTAAAAAAAAAGGTACCAGCTGATGTCATCATCTTATTTTGTCATACCAAGTCAAAAATATTCTGTTTATTTCCACAAAAAAACGGAGAAAAATTCCTTTAACAATGAATCGATTATCAGAATAGTTGCTACTTCATTTTCTTTAGATCCACCATTCGACTAATCAATGAACTGATGAATCGCTGCAGCTTGTTTTGATCGTTAATCCTAAAGCATCAACGTTAAAGCAGCATGTCACTGTCTCTACTTTATATACAGGCAGATGCTTTATCGTTATTCATAATAACCAGGTCTTTATCTAAATTCTTTATATGCAAAGTCAGCAGTAATCACAACTGATCAGTAGATGAAGCACAATATTTCTGCACCGAGAACTAGTTTAGTTTTCAGACCAAACACACACTCTCCTGTTACCGTCATTCCTGCTCACATTAACCCACGGCACAGGGTGTGCCGGTCACCATGGTAACGAGTAGTAACAACAGTGTGTCAGTACGGCAGACGGTCACGCGTTGCTCAACGGTTTTACAACCTGAAACTGAACTCAGATCAGATCAGATCAAACTGACGTGTGTGTGTGTGTGTGTGTGTGTGTGTGTGTGTGTGTCAGGTATTCCTGTCAGACCAGTTTGAGTGGAGGTGTGGATCAACATCATGAAACCACAAACACTGATTCACTTCACTGAACATCAAAACAGTCAACTGACTGTTTCACTGATCCATAAACTCATTAGCGGACTACATTTCCCATGAGCACTCACAGCTGGACAGCTCCGGGCTGAGGACGAGGACGGTGACTACGTCAGTGTCAGATCGGCGGTTGGAGTCGGTGACGGTCAGCTGGAAGTCATACGACCCCGGCTGCAGGTTGGAGAGTCGCACCTGGTCAGATAGCTCTGTCTTCTGCAGAACCACATTCAAAAATAACTTTATTTAAAACTTTATTCACCACATGGTGGAGAGATATGTTCAAATGTTTAAAAACTTCATTTAGAAGCCACAGACACAAAAGCAAGGAGAAACACTTTCAAATAAAAGAAACTTCAGGGGCATGGCTGGACAGAAAACAGCCTTTAAAAATTGAGGACGCTGTCAATCCAAACACAAAGGTTGACTTTGTTTTTTAAACGCGACCTCTGTCAACACTCACATACATGCTGAATTCACCTGCACACCCACCTGTACTTTTATTTTCCAAGGACTGTTTCTGTCCAAAAGTTACATGAATTTTGATTGGAGTTTGGTTTGATGGATGCGGTTTCTCTCCTGCTGATATCCCATTGGTTTCCTCTACCTGTGCTAAGCCCCGCCCCCTGTTCTTACCTCCATCTTGACTCCGACGTCCCCGCTCTGCAGAACCCAGCGGTAGGCGGTGATTTGGGCGCCGCCCAGTGCCAGGCTCTCAATGCCGTTGAGCGTCACCGTCTCTCCGGGCTGAACGATAACGTCAGGACTTGTGATGGCGATGGGCGGAGCCTCGTCACCTGGAGACACAGTGATGTCACAGAGAGATGATGTTTGACTTGATTTCTAAATCTGTTGTGTAGGAAACATCTATAGTGCCGTCCAATCAGGAGCAATCAGTTATGTAAACAGGAAGTGACTGCAGCTTCGGGAGCTGTAATATAAACTTTAAAATAAGATTTTAGGAGCCGAATGATTTATTTAAGTTTGAGAAATGTTGTGTTTTAATGTTAAGGTCCATGTTGCTGATAATAATCACATATTTTCACTTCCTGAAGTACGTCATCAATACGTCTCCATCAACATGTGTTCTTCTGAACTGATGTCAACTGGACATTATTGATCACTCTGACTTTGAACTTGAGTATTCTTACAAAACCATTATTGATCATGTCCAGGCACGTTTATCTTTTTCCTGGACTGGTGAGTTCAGGTGTGTTCGGTTGGGTTCAGGTGGGTTCAGGTGTGTTCAGGTGTGCTCAGGAGAGTTCAGGTGAGTTCAGGTGTCACAGCTCAGGTTGGTTGGAGGTGTGTCTCCATCAGCCTCTCATCTGTAATCCTATTGGTTCAGAATCAGTGCTGTACTTCAACTGTACACATGAAGAACTGTCAGCAGTACACCTGTGCAGTGTACCTGCTGCGGTGTCACACACTGAACCCTCCTGTACTCTAATTACTTTAAAGAACTACAGGGACATTAGAAGTGTGTGTGTGTGTGTGTGTGTGTGTGTGTGTGTGTGTGTGTGTGTATCCAGGTGGACTCACCTGGTGTCTTCGGACCCTGCAGGTGTTTCAGGAACACGGACTCTCTGATGTAGCTCTGGTACCCGGCCTGGTTCACGAACCTGCACACGAAGCGGTTTCTGTAGAGGCAGTTGAACATGACGCAGGTGCGGTTCTCCGCCGCTACCGCTCGGGCGCCGCGCGGCTCCAGCAGCGCCAGGTTGCACAGCGGGTCCCTGCAGCACGCGCGCTCACAGCCCTCCCCGGACCGCACATGCGCAGTGGCGAGCAGAGCCGCTCCCTCCTTCACCGCGTCATCCGCGTCCAGCACGAAGTCGTCCTGACCGGAGTAGAAAGCGTCGCTTAAGTCCGCGTCCTCTGCCGCTGCGGAGGGCCGCAGGAGGGGGAGCAGGAGGAGGAGGAGGAGGGGGGAGGAGGAAGAGGAGGATGGAGGCATTTTGATCTGCAGTCAGAGTGAATGTAGCAGGAATAGAAGAGTTTACCGCGTCCTGCCGCGTCCTGCCGCGTCCCGCCGCTCTGCTCTGACAGATTCACGCGTCAGTTTTTCCGTCCAGTCTTTAATGAAAAACGTGAAATCGTTAAAAAGTGAACTGGGTCGGTGTGAACTTTGCCTGCTCTCTCTGTCAGACTCCTCAGGTGTGTCTCACCTGCTCACAAACAGGAAGAGACACCAGACAGCCTCAGACCGGCCAATTACACCGACGCAGGGCTGACGTCACTCAGGTGTGGTGACACCGGGAAAAACAGGAAGTGCTCTACAAACAAAGTCAGAGAAATAAATCTGAACAGATTATATAAAATATATCCAACAAACATACATTTCAAGATTTCTAGATGTTGACAGCGACAGAACATTAAAGTGTGCGGTCCCCACACTGTATCACAGGACAACACAACACGTTATCAACAAGGGGGAAATATTATCACTTATTTTAATTGTAATGATAATAATTGATGAACTATTGTTAAACTTTTTATTTTATAATGGGAAATTTCATAATCATAAAGCTATATTTCTTAATTCAATTACACCTTAAATTGTTTCTAACTGAAATAAAATGTTTGGTTAATTGAAGACAAAAGACAAGATAATGCAGTAGTTAAATATTGGAATAAAATATCAAATATATCATATAAAATATAATATATACATATAAAATAGCAGCCTGTATGTGCATAAGGAGAACATGAACTGTGAGGGTTAAACAGCTGGTATACAGGAGGTAAATCTATACATGAAGACTGCGATGGTGCAGGTATAAACAGTAGTAATACATACATGTACTGACGTAGACGGCAGTAAACAGTAAAGCAGTATAAAGGTAAAGAAAAGGTTAAATTAGAGTGAACCCAGAGGATGAAGAGGAGGAGGATGAAGAGGAGTGAATGAACAGTGTGAACAGTCAGAGTCCCGCTGTACGAACAGAAACACAGAAGAAGAAACAGATCAGCTGAACTCTGAGGTAACAAACTTTCTTTTGTCATGTATTACACAAAGAAAGAAGTACTTCAATACTTCACCTCAGTGCAGCAAATACTCAGAGTTAAGATACACTTTGAGGTACTTCAGGTTTTATTAGTATTTTCTGCTACTTTGTACTTTCACTTTACTACATTTATTTAACCGATGCAGCTGCTTTACAGAAGATTTTACATGTAAAATGTGATAAACATGAAGTATAATTCTAGATGGACAACAGTAAAGTAGTTAAAAGTAACTTCACCTCAAACAGACATTAATGCGTCAGTAATGATAATAATTGAATATAATAACGACTTACTTGAGGCTGTTTTCTGTACTTTCTCATTCTTTTACTGAAGAACATTGAATGCAGGACTATTTGTATTTTTACACTAATCATTTATATCAGTTACTTTATTAAATATTACATTGACACGTCATCAGATAATTGTGATTACTGGGTTCTTCAATCTGTATCAATACATCATGTTTCTTTTAATGTGATATCCGGTAACTATGACAACAAAGAACAATACTTGCCTGTAGTGAACACTGAAAAAAACAAATTTAAGTAATCAATCACAGGAAATATTTGACGTTGACTCAGTCTAAATAATTTATTCAGTTTAACCTATTTTTTTACTTCATGCTAACTATTTTCTAAAGGTGGAGCAAAGTTGTCTTAAATAAAAAATAATAGTTGTCATTATTTGAAATGTATAGCAAATGGAATTTAACAAAATGTTTAATGAGACAATATACATCTGTTTTAAATTTATAAAAGATAGAAAAACCAGACACAAGACCATTGATAGATCCTGCTCCTAAGACACTATGACAATGTTTCTCATTCAAAATGTTCAGCCCTACATTTAAATACAACTAATTTGGATGTAATAGCTCAAAAAAATCTTTGAGCCCATCAAGTTGGTGACTTAAAGTGTCACTTGATGAAATCACAGATTAGGAACACGGAAATTGTTTTTCTGACCAAACACTGTTTCTCTGAACACCAACAATTATCCAAAAAAATGTCCTGAAGGGTTTAAAGATGATCTGTGTGAATTTCTTCAGATCTTAAGAGACAAAGTTTGTGGCCCTCTGGTCTGAAAAACTAACCTATCTGCAATACATTATCTGTGCAAACATCACAGTGCAAATGCAATCATTCTCTCCAGTTTTTCAGCAAACTCTGCCTGTGAGGCTGTCATCTCTAAACTCCGGCAGTGACGTTCTTATCCAAACACCAACATCTTAGAAAAGTGTCCAAAGTCTTGGTGGTAGAAACTACAAAATGTAAAACAACAATGGTAAAATAAAAGTAAGCAACTCTGCCTGCTCAGTCTATGAACTTTTGTGGTCACCTTTTTTCCATTAAGCTCCATCAGAACATTTGGCACAAATTCAAGGTTGAATTGTATTTCTTTCTGATATTTTTGGTCGAGTGTGTATATGAGCCCAAAGAACATGGCAAAAGCTGCTGCAACCGAAGGCAACTCGTTCAGGACCTCGGTTCCTTCGCTGAAGGTCTTTCGGTGGATGCAAAGGATCCACCTTCCCAGTGAAAAAGATCGTCATGATTACATGCTCCAGTTCTTCAGCCATCTTTCTGCACATTCTGCAAAAAAAAGAGAAATACATGAGGACGACTGAAAGAATGGCCAGTGGAGTGCGAACCTCCACTCCAATGAATGTTCACAGCTGATTGTATGGCAATTTGACCAAACATTCAGTTTGTCCTCAGTGGTTGAGGAGATTGAAAACATAGCATATTCACACTGGAACTCGTACAGTGAATAAAAGTACATTCATAATTTTGCTTTGTATGAACTATCAGAATGTGTTCTATTCTACATCACATCCCTCCTTATATATTGAAATATATAATAGACACAACTGACCAAGTGAGAGAGATGCCCTTACCTGGTATTCTTTGACAAGGTGCTGAACAGGTTCACCCAGGTACATCAGAGATTGGAGGATGCATCTCTTCTGATGCTGATGTCCCCACTCTGAGTAAGAACATTTACTATTAATTAAAATGACACGCACACACGAAAAAAGGACTATTCATCCACTGATACACAACTCATTCATAGGTACCTCATCTAAAACCTGCAAGCTCCTGGTGGTCTTCTACCACAACTCCTCCGTAGCTGCTGATGACCTCCGGCAGTTTGGTCGCCTGTTTGTCCACCTGCACCAAGAACTGTCTCCACGGGAACCGTTGTAACTCGCATGACTCAGCGTTGATCTAGAAGGTAGAAACAGCAGAGCAAGAACTTTGAGAATTTATGATTAATGACCTAGAAGAGACAAAGGTTTGCTCAAACTGCTCCAAGATCAGCTTTAATGAAATACCTTTATTTTACTGAGGAGACCAAACCTTAAGTTTTAAATTTACATTTGGTTAACTTAGTAGATCCGTTAGACAACTGGCCAGCTCAACTTGTCACAGCTGATTAGATTGAATATTTTTCCACAGCTCAGTAAGGAGTGCGGTAACATCTCCAGACGAGTTCTCAGGTGTGTTAGTCTAGCAGCTCTCAGTTCACCTGCTGTTTCCAGGTGTGTTATCAATCGCCAGAGACAACCAATCAGAGCGACGACACGTCGTCCTGTCAGGAGTTCAGCAAACACATATTTCTGATCAACACAAAGTTTAAGTGCAGTTGTTTGTTCTTCTTTTAGAGAAAATGTTCCGTCCGGTCCGTGTAATGCTGCCGCTGCAGCCGCCGGGGAACACGGCAGCCATCTTGGATTTTTACAAAGTTACCTGAGCGGCGCTCGTCTCCGTCTCGCACAGATAACGTGGACTCACGTTAACGTTACCGGTTACAAAGTGTGTTTTTTTTTCCTTACCTGTCTCAACTCCCCTCCAGGTGTCGCAGCTCCTCGAGGTGTAATGAGTCCGCTGTTACCGCGAGATTCTTCTTCTTCTTCTTTTCCTCTGGTTGGCGGCGGGCGGCACCGAGGGGCGTTAGCGCCCCTGCCGTGTTGGAGTGGTACTGCAGATCATGTCCAACAAAAATACCTTGATCAAATGAATCATTTCAGTTTGATGTCCTGCCAAATTATACGCCAAATAAAAAAGATAGGTTCAACCACAAACATAAATTACTTTAGTTTGAACTAACAAACTAAGAATTTAGAAAAAACACATTAAACAAACAACAGCTTAGTTTTACTTTTCTCAGTGTATGTAGTGAAGTACAAGTTTACAGAAGTGTACAATGGAAATACTACTGTGGTACCTGAGTAAAAGTACAAAAGTTAATTATGACCAGAAAACATTTAGTGTGTAAGTGACAACATGTCGGTTAAGGTGGATACAGTTCCTGTTCAGGAAGACAGGTGGGATCTTCAAAGTAAAAGCCTATTTACATTAATTAATTTAATCTCTTTTTCATTATTAATTAATAAATTCAGTCCAACACTGACTGTTAGTGAGTGTAATCAACATGGAGACTGTCAGTGAATTAATGTAAAATCATGTAAATGAGGAGTTGAAGGAGCCGATTCACCAAACACAGTTAATGATGATTAAATCAATAACTTCCTGAACACAGATTTTGTTTTCTTTCTGATCAGGTGATCAGTCGACTTCCTGGCAGACATGGACACCCAGCCGAGTTCCCAGCAGCCTCGAGTCACGTTCAGGAACCCCGAGGAGGAGGAGGAGGAAGAGAAGGAAGAGAACGGGGAGGAAGAGGAGGAGGAAGAGGAGAAGAAGGAAGAGGAGGAGGAGGAAGAGGAAGAGGAAGAGAGGCCTCCTCAGCGTCGTCTGGGTAAACTGACCCTCAAATACAACCGCAGAGACCTGCAGAGGAGGCTGGACATGGAGCTGTGGATGGAGACTCAGCTGCAGTGGCTGTTTGACTGCGACCAGGTAAGTCATGTTTTTTTTTTTTGTACAAAGAAGCATATTCAAATTCAAGTTACAAAATTTGTTACTTTCAGAACTGAGCGACAGAACAACAGTGTAAAGTAAAGCAATGTCAAGAAATAAAAAAAGTAAAATAAAATAAAATAAAAGGTAGATGGGAGAGGGAGCTGGGCATCGGCATCACCCCTGAGGAGTGGCTCGATATGTGTGAAACACCACATACTACCACAAACTCACGAATGTGTAGGGAATTTGGGTGGAAAAATCTGACCCATTTCTTCATAACACCTAAGATAAAAAGTAGAACAAGTGCTACAGAACAATCATGCTGGCGGGCGTGTGGGAGCAAAGAAGCTAACCATGCACATATTTTCTGGATGTGCCCCAAGCTGCGCTCCTTTTGGGATGAGGTCGGTGCCATAATTAAAGACATACTGGGATATGAAATACCAAATGAAAGCAAGACTATGTACCTTGGAAATGTAACTGAAAGTGTAACTGGAAGTGATAGCTATATAGTCAAGATACTGTTGATTGCAACTAAGAAAACAATAACAAGGAACTGGTACAAAACTGAATCTCCTACCATAGAACAATGGTTAGGGACTGTGAGAGAAATATACTGTATGGAGAGAATGACCTACCAACTTCGACTGAAGGAAGATGTTTCTATAACAAGGTGGAAAAATAATAATAACGAAAGACATGTGAACTGTAAACTGTATAAATCTGATTTTGTAGAATAGGGATACCTGCAGCCATGACTGTTGATACTGTTTGACCTATGTCTATTGCTTTTTCTTTCTTTTTCTTTGTTGTATATGTCTTGTATGTGTACATGGAAAAAACTGAATAAACATTACAGTTTAAAAAAAAAAATAAATAAAATAAAAGGGGATCAATCAAAAGTAAAGGTTGATAAACCGTCATATAGCATTAGGGCTTTCTTTGACTTCATAAGTTTTAAAGAATCAAAGTAAAGGTGCAGTTCTTTCAGAAAGATGTTAAAGAGTGGGGTAGTTTTTAAAAATTTACACTTGTGCAGAAAGTACTTGGTGAGTATGATCAAATTATTTATGTTATATATTATGTGATATTCTAGTTTTCTGTCCTCCATTATGAAACCAAATCTCACATCATTGTAGGTCAGGTGTGGTACATTCATATTATTATAGGTTATCCAATTTTTTAAATCTTTCCAAAACAAAGCAGACAAACTACAAGAGAACATTAAATGTTCAAGTGTTTCCACTTCTGTTTTACAGAAAGCACATTCGTTACAGTTCAAATTAAATTTGAGTCTTAAGAATTCACCACAGGGGTAAATGTCATTCATTGTTTTAAAGTGAACCTCTTTCACTTTAGGAGAGATAGGAAAACTAAGAAATTTACACCTAATTCTTTTCGTATCTAATGAGGAGTAATCTTTTAAAATATGTTTTTTTTTGAGAGAACATGGAAAAAATTCTTTGGTGAGAACAGCTCTCAAAAATTTGTTTTCTCTAATAAAGGTTGGTTATTTATAGACAGGGTAAGTGGTTCAGGTGTAGATCAGCGTCTTGTAGCCTAACTAGCTTACGGTACTCTCGCTAACTGCAGCAGATCAGTTTACATTTTACTGACCAATAAATCAATCAATAGAGTTTCCACAACATCTATTGATCCAGCGTGTTCTACTATTTATTGGTGATCAGATAAAACAAATAATTTGACTTCAGGAGAGTCGGACCGTGTTTCTGTTTCCTGTCCTGATGAGAACCAGCTGACCTTCATCCTGCAGAGGTCAGAGATCAGAGGTCACACCCACCGCCAACCAGTGAACAACAGAACACTACATTACCCACAATGCTCACTTTGTTCTAACCGGTGCGACTCTCACATTTCAACGCCCACATCAACAATTATTTATTCATCCAAACCTACCAGAGAAACTGAAACACAGTGCAGAGGACGTTTATAGAATAGAATAAAATATAATGTAAATAATCAGATATGCAATAATATATTTGATCGGTCTTCGTGTCCCATCATGGTATGTAAACTAGTGGGTTTGTTGGACTCTCCGGCTTTCCGTCATGGACGAGTTTGAAGAACTGAGTTTAAGAACTACTGGACTCAAACACGGCGTCCAGTCGTTTCACTGAAAATTACAGGCAGAGAGCAAAAGCCAAAACGTTTTTTAGCCTCCAGGTTTGCTTCCTCTTTGTGTGACGCACTGCACATGCTCAGTAGTGTTTCTCAGATTGTATCAGAGTTTACTAACAAAAATTTGCTGGAGGTAAAAAGTTTAACTGTGAGAGGATTAAAACTAAAATATGAACCAGTCAGCAGCTCCAAACACACACACACACACACACACACACACACACACACACTCACACCTACACACACATACACACACACACACACACACACATACATACACACGTACACACACACACAGAGTCCTGAAACTCTGACAGCTGCAGTTAGAAAACACACATGCGTGACTTTAAAGTATAAAACGTGGATGGCTGGGGCTCATTAACACGTGTCGTCAGTGGGGATCGAACCTGTGACTAACCAGCCGTCCTGTCTGCTGCAGGAGGACGAGGAGCTCCCGGAGCTGCAGGTCGACGTCGACGCGCTGCTGGATCTGAGCGACTCGGAGCAGAGATCCAGACTCAACGTGAGGACAAGTTTATTTCAGATTATTCAGAGCTAAAGTTCGTCTGTCGGGTCATTAAAGACGTCCAGAGAAGTAACAGCTGATGTTTTTACAGACGCTCCTTCAGCGGTGTGAGAAACCAACTGAGGTGAGAACGACGACACTGACAGCAAACTATCAATAATCACATCCTCCTACTGTCCATGTGATAGATAGATAGATAGATTACTTTATTCATCCCTGAAGGGAAACTAAGTCGTCATAGCAGCCGGTATATTGGAATACAATAAAATACAGTACAATAGAATAAAATAAAATAAAATATTGAGGTAAAAAAGAATAAAAAACAGAAACACAAGATAAATAGGTAGATAAGATAAGATGCAGTGGCAAGATGATGATAATAGTACTGATGATATGATGGTAATGTTATTGTTAGACAGTATATAAAAAATAATACAGTATATATATGTGATTGATCATCTAGAGATCTATAACTTACCAGAATAACAGCTGCTCACTTTGGTTCATCCTGTAACAACAGACATGTTAAATTAAACTAATTACCACAAACACATGGAGCAGCTTCACAGTCAGTGATGGACGACTGAAACACCTTAGCTCTCCAGCACGAGTGCTCACATGGGACGCCTGACCTTCCTCCTGTTCATTCATTCATCCATCCATCCATTCATTCATTCATTCATCCATTCATCCATTCATTCATCCATCCATTCATCATCCATCCATCATCCATTCATTGATTCATCCATTGATTCAACCATCCATCCATCCATTCATTCATTCATTCATCCATCCATCCATTCATCCATTCATTCATCCATTCATCATCCATCCATCATCCATTCATTGATACATCCATTGATTCAACCATCCATTCATCCATCATTCATCCATCCATCCATTCATTCATCCATCCATTCATTCATTCATCCATCCATCCATTCATTCATTCATCCATCATCCATCCATCCATTCATTGATTCATCATTCATTCATCCATCCATACATTCATTCATCCATCCATCCATCCATCCATTCATTCATTCATCCATTCATCCATCATCCATCCATCCATTCATTGATTTATCCATTCATTCATCCATCCATTCATCCATTACTTCATTCATCCATTCATCCATTCATCCATCATCCATCCATCCATTCATTGATTTATCCATTAATTCATCCATCCATTCATCCATTAATTCATTCATCCATCCATTCATCCATTCATGCTGCCCATTGATTATCATCACTGTAAATGTACCACTGTAAGCTGAAAGACTAACAGTCAGCTGTTATAAATGTCCTGTTTCCTGTCCTCTGGCGGCCATGTTGGAGGCCGGCAGCTGTGTTCAGAATCACACAGAAACTCAAACTGGTTTGTCTTTACAGCAGCTTATACTTAATTATTGTTTTTAATCTATTTTCTTAATAATTTGTCTCCACATGGTCTCAGACATGATTTGTCCATGAGAGTTATTGGATTCAGTAAAATGTTTCTAATGTGTTTGTGGCAGATTAGTCTGTATAGAAATCTTATTGAATCAAATTTAGTTAAATTATATTTAGTCTCTTGTCCTGTTGCTTCGATATTCGTTTTTACAACAAATAATTTAAAAACTTTGTAGGATTACTGTGATGGATATTATATTTTATCTTGATTGTGTTGATAATGAGGCCAGAATGATGTATCAAGTATCATCTAGAGTCTATATAATGTCGGCCATTTGCCTGATGAAGACCTGGTCCAAACCTTATATAAGATAAAATAAAACCTTTTTCCATAAATTAAAGGTTTAACCTCAATGAGCAGAAATATTCCACCTTAAATCCCCATGATGACATTTTTTATTAAAGATGCATGATGGGATACCACTTGGCCACCATCACAAACCAGTACTACCATTAAGGACTGCACTTTAAACCATTAAACATGTGGTATCTTTTCCTGCAGGACTTCATTAACGGCCTGTTGGATCGGATCAAAGGACTCTGCAAAATGTCTGCCCAGCAGAGGAAGTGATGTCGCTGTGAGGTCATCAACATGTGACTCAGGGGCCCAGCAGGGGCCACACTGGGACCTAACTGGAGGCCCAGTTGGTCTTCACGGCTGGACCACCGGACTGCACTGGTTTTATAGCTCTGACTTTATCACGTTCAGTAGATTGTAGTAGTTATTGTTTCGAATGTTGATGTTAACATAACTTCTTTATTCAAATAAATATATATAAATATATATATATGACAGCACTAAGAAATATATCACATGCAGTATATGTGTAGCACATGTTGTGGACTGTAAACAGAGTTGTACGATAAATATAATTTTTCTGAAACATTAGATCAGATAATGTTATTAGATATAGACTACATTAATTATGATATATAAAAATACATAGTCTTTTTTTGTATGTAAATAAATCAATATTTACGCGATAGTATGAGTATATAATAATGTATTTGTGTAATATAATTAGTAAACACTGTGAGAGCGCAGTACACACTCCGACCAGCGGGGGCGGTGTAAACACGTGTTACCCAGAGCGGAAGTGACGTTTGAATCATTGTCGTCAAATCGTCCAATCACATAGCTGTATATATGTACGGTCCAATGAGAGCCGCCGCAGGAAGTTTAAAACCTGCTGTGACAGCGGCTGGGTTTGAATGTTGGTTGTTTTTCTGGGACTTTATCAAACTTTAAGGTAAGAAAACCTCACACAGTTTGTTCATTAAATCACGAGATTATGGAGAAATATTCATTCAAACGTTGTAAACTAAAGCCGAAGGTTGTTGTCGATGTTTAACGGAGCTAACTGACGTGAACAGCTTCGCCGAACTGCATTCAAATCTCTGCGTTTTGTTTGTCGGCTCAGCTGCGTTCAAAGTGTGAAAGTGTTTGTGGAGTGAACGTTAACGATCAGTCGGCCTGGCGGGTTAACCTGTGACCGTCTGAGCCAGGTGTGTCGGCTTTGGAGGGTCTGTGAAAGTATAATGTTTCTTCTTCTACCTGCAGACGAGTTTAATACAGTCTGAGGTTCAGAGCCTGTTCAAAACACACAGTAACACACAATAACTCGTCCAGGTGTTAATGTGTCCGTCTTATATTCTGTCATGATGTGTTTGAACGCCTTCGACCAGATGAACTTGTGAAACAACATTTTACCATCGATCAGGTTTTTTTGTCTACAGGCATTTATCTGTCAAACCAAGATTTTCTACAGTATTCAGCGCACTTTCATCCAAGTGAGACACGACTGTTAACCCTGATGTTTGGAGAATTAAAACTTAATTAAAACTGGTTTATTCCACACTATACAAACTGTGTGACCTTTTGAGTTGTTGGGTGAGATTAGACAGGACTCTTCTTGTGACTGTCTCCTTGATAAACGCTTCACAATCATAAAACATGAATGCATCTAAGAATAAAGCTTTAAAATATATTTTAGAAAAACTTGCGTGGTTTCTATTTTGCATTTAGCCCTACCAGAATCACCTCCTTTTTAACATGCCCATGTTAAGGAATGTGAAAATAAAACAGATGTTCGGAATTGGAATTGGGTTTATTGCCAAGTAGGTTTTCACATACAAGGAATTTGCTGTGGTGTATTGATGTGTAACAAGTACAGACAATTACAGACAAGTACAGACAAGACAAGTAGTGCAAGGGTATACATAAATATCGTAATTTAAAGTACTGCAGTACTAGTGCTAACTAAGTATAATTAACAGTACAGAATATGAAAAAGAAAATTACTAAATATGTGCAATATATCTTTTGTAGATAATAAATGAATAAAACTAAAACTGTGAGGAATGTGCAAAATATTGAGTGTGTACGGGTTTAGTATAAACTATAGTCCACAAGTCTGCGTTAATGTCACGCATTACGCCGGGGGTCTGTGCACTAATGTAACGCGTAGTGTCTGTTTGGGGTGGGGATAGGGGTCCGTGTCAGTGGGGGTCCCGGGCCTTGTTGATCAGGCGGGCTGCAGACGGGAAGAAACTGTTCTTGTGGCGAGAGGTTTTGGTCCTGATGGAGCGCAGCCTCCTGCCAGGGGGGAGAGTGTCAAACAGTTTGTGTCCACGGTGGGAGGGGTCGGCCACAATCTTCCCTGCACGCCTCCGGGTCCTGGAGGTGTACAGGTCCTGGAGAGATGGTAGATTGCAGCCAATCACCCTCTCTGCGGAGCGAATGATACGCTGCAGTCTGCCATTGTCCTTGGCAGTAGCAGCAGCGTACCAGACGGTGATGGAGGAGGTGAGGATGGACTCGATGATGGCAGTGTAGAAGTGCACCATTATCGTCTTTGGCAGGTTGAAGCTCAGCTGCTGCAGAAAGTACATCCTCTGCTGGGCTTTCTTGGTGATGGAGCTGATGTTCAGCTCCCACTTGAGGTCCTGGGAGATGATGGAGCCCAGGAAGCGGACGGACTCCACAGTGTCAACTGGGGAGTCTCTCAGGGTGATGGGCGTGAGTGGGGCTAGGCTCTTTCTGGAGTCCACAACCATCTACACTGTCTTGAGAGTGTTGAGCTCCAAGTTGTTCTGGCTGCACCAGGACACCAGATGGTCAATCTCCCACCTGTAGGCAGACTCATCCCCACCAGAGATGAGCCCGATGAGGGTGGTGTCGTCTGCAAACTTCAGGAGCTTGACAGACTGGTGGCTGGAGGTGCAGCTGTTGGTGTACAGGGAGAAGAGTAGAGGGGAAAGAACGCAGCCTTGAGGTGAACCGGTGCTGATGGTCCTGGAGTCAGAGACAAGTTTCCCCAGCTTCACGTGCTGTCTTCTGTCGGACAGGAAGTCTGTGATCCACCTGCAGGTGGAGTCAGGCACGCTCAGCTGGGAGAGCTTGTCCTGCAGCAGAGCCGGGATGATGGTGTTGAAGGCAGAGCTGAAATCCACAAACAGGATCCTGGTGTAGGTTCCCGCGGAGTCCAGATGCTGGAGGATGAAGTGGAGGGCCAAGTTGACTGCATCATCTGCAGACCTGTTGGCTCTGTAGGTGAACTGCAGGGGGTCCAGGAGTGGGTCTGTGATGGATTTGAGGTGGGACAGCAAAGGGCGCCTCAGATGACTTCATTACCACAGAGGTCAGGGCGACGGGTCTGTAGTCATTAAGTCCTGAGGCCCTTGGCTTATTGGGAACAGGGATGATGGTGGAAGTCTTGAAGCAGGCTGGTACGTGGCATGTCTCCAGTGAGGTGTTGAAGATATCCGTGAATATCGGAGACAGCTGATCAGCACAGTGCTTCAGGGTGGATGGAGAGACAGAGTCTGGCCCGGCTGCTTTGCGGGGGTTCTGTCTCTTAAAGAGTCTGTTAACGTCCCTCTCCAGGATTGAGAGAGGTGTCACTGTGGAGGGGGAGGAGGGGGCCTCTGAGGTGTGAAGTTGTGGAGAGGCCATGGAGTCACGTGGCGTGGTGTGAGGACTGTCCCACTGTCTTTGGAAACGACAGTAGAAGTCGTTCAGGTTGTTGGCCAGGCGCAGGTCATGAGCAGAGGGGGGGGCTCTGGGTTTGTAGTTGGTGATCTGTCTGAGCCCCTTCCAGACAGAAGCAGAGTCATTGGGTGAGAACTGTTGTTGGAGTTTCTCAGAGTACAGACGTTTAGCTCCTCTCACCTCCTTTCTAAACCTGTACTTGGCCTCTTTGAACCTGCCTCTGTCTCCACTCCTAAATGCTTCCTCCTTTTGCGACCTTTGCTGTCTGAGTTTGGCTGTGAACCGGGGTTTGTCGTTGTTGTAACTCACCCTGGTGCGTGATGGTACACAGCTGACCTCACAGAAGCTGATGTAGGATGTCACAGCCTCTGTGAACTCATCCAGACTGTTGGTGGCAGTCCTGAAAACATCCCAGTCAGTACAGTCCAAGCACGCCTGGAGTTCCTCCACAGCCTCACTGGTCCACTGCTTTGATGTCCTCCCCACAGATTTGCAGAGCTTTAACTTCTGCCTGTAAGCAGGAATCAGGTGGACCATGATGTGGTCAGATATTCCCAGTGGAGCTCGGGGGACGGCATGGTAGGCCCTGCTGACTGTGGTGAAGCAGTGATCCAAGATGTTCTCCTCTCTGGTGGGGCACTTAATAAACTGTCGGTATTTGGGGAGTTCACGTGTTAGATTTTCTTTGTTAAAGTCCCCAAGGACAATAACTAGGGAGTCCGGGTTTGTCCGCTCCACGCTCAGTATCTGGTCGGCGAGCGTGCGCTGGGCCTCCTGCACGTTGCCGTGCGGCGGGATGTAAACACCGACCAGAATGAATGAAGCGAACTCACGGGGGAGTAGAAAGGTTTGCAGTTGATAATAAATGATTCCAGATCAGGAGAACAGTGTTGCAACATCACTGTCACGTCGTTGCACCAGCCACTGTTGGTATAACAACAGATTCCTCCACCTTTCGTCTTGCCGGAAAGTTCCGTGTGGCGATCCGCTCTGTGGAGCTGGAAACCTGCCAGCTGCAGCGCAGAGCCCGGGATCGATCCACACAGCCACGTCTCCGTGAAGCACAGAACGGAAGATGAAGAAAAGTCTCTGTTTTTCCCCACATTAAGTTCAATGTGCAATGCAGGCTCTGTCTGCTTACTGGAAGGTAGCCCATTACCACGACTGAAGAAAAGACAACAATATTAGTAATTTAGGATTTTATTTCCTTTCCTACGGGCTTTACAAAAATAGTGTGGAGGGACAGCGAACACCGACCAGGTGGTACCACAGGCTGCAGGTGCTGCATTCAATCTGAAAGGGAAAAGAAAAGCTAACATTTTGTCAGGCTCAGGTCACTCATCCAGAGAAGGATCTCCTTTTATTTGCCTGCCCATGTTTCTGGTTACTGTTTAAAAAAAAAAAAAAAATTGCATAATTTAGGGTGTACTTTGTGGGAGTTTACTCACATGTCTGCACCACTGGAGGGTTTTGGGGTCTTGTGGCATGTGGATCAGACATGTGGTGCATGTTTGTGTCTGTTGTGATGGATCAGCTAGAGGAAAATTTGTGTGTTTTTAAATGATCAATATTGACTTTACTTTTCCCCCCTTTCCTGAAACCAAGTCTGAGCTTTTCCCCTCAAGTTTGGTTATTTTCAAGGGGCCGAGCATGTCTGTTTCCAGCTTGCCCTCTTTTCTTTGCTCTTGTCTATTATTGTTTTTTTTTTTTGAAGAACATCCCCCAGTTGGAAATGATCCTCCTGGCCTCTTTGTAGTTTCCTTTTACGGACTTTCTGATATTTCTCAACATTGTCTTTAGAGAAATAAATACTTATTTTATTTATGTATTTAAGATGAATACAATACAAAATACTTTACTTTGTGTTCTTTTGGCACCTCCGAGAGATACCTCGCTTCCCTCCCAGATATCATAAAATTGGGGCTATATTTGGTTGTGAGCTGCTTTTTAGTCCGAAGGTCAAACATGGTGGATAGCAGGAAATTGTCCCAACATTTTGGGTGATCAGCCACCACTTTGTTCAGGGACCTCAAAATGCAGAATTCAAATGCGAGCGTGAGAAAGCAGAAGAGAATTTGGGTTTATAGTATAATAAAGCTGCTCTGCTAGAAAGAGCAAATCTACACGTTATTAGAGATATACAGAACATAACATACCTCTGTATCGTGCCATTCAGTTTTTCCACAAGGCCATTGGTCTGTGGATGGTAGGGAGAGCAGAGGCTCCTCTCAATACCCAGCCTCTCACGCAAGCCATGGTTGACCTTTTTAAAATGAACAGTTAAACATACAAGTCAGCACAGCAGGAGTTACATACTGGGGACTCATAAAGCATCATTACTGTACCTTGTTGCAGAACTCTGAGCCCTGCTCTGTTAGCAGTCTTTTAGGTGCAACCAAATTTGTAAAAGAAATCAAGAATACAACTTGTTACCTCATCTGCTGTTTTGCTCTTGAGTGGGTCGGCCTCTGCCCATTGGTGAAAGAATCAACCATGACACACATGTACTGGTTGCAACCGTCTATGAGTTTATCCACCAGGTCCATCCAAACAAGTTCGAGAGGCTCTGTGAGACGGGGGAAAAAATACCTGAGAATGATATCACTGATGTGTTTGAAAGCTGATAGCGTATGCAATCATTTCCTTTACCTCTATTGGATTGTACTGTCTCTTTTCTTTAATGTTTGCCCCCATTAAACTCAAACTAGCTCCAGAACAAGTCAAAAACAGATAAATAAAATGAAGATAATTGTAACAATAGAATAGAAAATGAACCAATCCAATAGATAAATTAGGAATACCAACTCACCCACTTGTGAATGTCTGCCTCCATGCCAGGCCAATCGTAACGACTGATCAACCATCAGTGTCCACCAAAGTTACTTGAATGAAATTCATCAAAAATTGAGTTGGCCTCTTCTACACTCGGAACAACCTTTGCCAGGTGTCCGTCCCCAATGTCTTTCTACACCTGTGCATGGTTATCCGATTTCTGTCCTCATTTGCAAAATGAGTTAACAGCTGTGTCCAATTTGGATGAATGAGGTGTGCTGAATTGTGTACAGTATCTGTGTGATGAGAGAGAGAGAGATAAATGTCTGTAGCCCACGACACTTCTGCCTCAGACACGAAAGTTTCACCAGTTAATTCAACCGCCAGTTAAACCGCCACACCGACTCAGGTCCCCCAAATAACTTAGTCACGAGACTAACTGAAGCCATTGCTCTTTGTTTAACCTGCTTATATCCAGTATTGTGCATTTTAAAGTCAGATGATTATAATTAATATTACAGAATAAACTGAGGACTTATTTAATTAACTGGACCTGTTTATTATTTATAAAGTGATGTCTGCTGACTGGTGTGTTCTGATTGGTCCATTAGATCCAGGTGCAGTCATGGCTGAGGGGCCGGTGCTGCAGGTGGGATCGTCTCTCTACCCTCAGTAAGTTCAGGGTGTTTAGTACCGACGGTTATTCATCACGTTTAAATGTTACTGTATCAGCAGCCCTAACTCCCAAGTGTTCCCCTGATTTGCTGCAGGTCGGCCTATCCGAGCGAGTCCCAGACACACCTGAGCAAAGGGGTGGGGCTTCCGGAGGAGGACAGGGCTAATCACAGGAGTGCGTACTGTAAAGAACTGTTGATAAGAGGAGGAACAGAGTTCAGCTTTGAAGAGCTGAGAGCCGAAAGATTCAACCAGCGGAAGCAACAGCAGCTGGACGGTGAGTTCACTGACCTGGGGACGGGGACACGTTCCCTGACCTGACCCGACCTGACCCGACCCGACCTGGGGACAGGGACACGTTCCCCGACCTGACCTGACCCGACCTGGGGACAGGGACACGTTCCCCGACCTGACCTGACCCGACCTGGGGACAGGGATACGTTCCCCGACCTGACCTGACCTGGGGACGGGGACACGTTCCCTGACCTGACCCGACCTGACCCGACCCGACCTGGGGACAGGGACACGTTCCCCGACCTGACCTGACCCGACCTGGGGACAGGGATACGTTCCCCGACCTGACCTGACCCGACCTGGGGACAGGGATACGTTCCCTGACCTGACCTGACCTGACCCGACCTGGGGACAGGGATACGTTCCCCGACCTGACCTGACCCGACCTGGGGACAGGGATACGTTCCCCGACCTGACCTGACCCGACCTGGGGACAGGGATACGTTCCCCGACCTGACCTGACCCGACCTGGGGACAGGGATACGTTCCCCGACCTGACCTGACCTGACCTGGGGACGGGGACACGTTCCCTGACCTGACCTGACCTGACCTGACCTGACCCGACCCGACCTGACGTTCCCCGAGCTTCGGACTATTATTTTGTTTATTCTTATTTCCTGTAGAGAAACTGAGACGTCTGACGGAGGTGAAGGAGCAGCTGAGTCTGGAGCTGGAGGAGAAGAAGAGACTTTTACTGCTCAGAGCGAGTCAACAGGTACTGCTGCTCACTGCGGGCGTACTGATGGTCACTGTGACATCACTGCTGGGTGTGGCTACAGGTGCAACAGATGGAAAGTTTTAAACCAGAGACACACAGCAGACAGGTTACTGCAAGACAACTTCATTGTCCTCTGAAGAGCTTTAGTGTCCAACATGTGAAACAGCCTGCAGGTGTTCAGCAGATGTAAACACAGTGATGTCCGTGGCATCACGTGACCTCAGACCGACCAGTCACAGGTGGAGGTGATGTTAAATGTGTTGGTCTCTCTGCAGGTGGATCCTGAAGGCTCCTGTCGGATCAGGGACTCTGGTCCGGCTGCCACCTCCTTCCAGATATATGATGAGTCCAGGTCTGCTGCTGCACGGCCTGCTGGGTAATAAACACACAGCTCATCAGGTCTTCAGACTATCTTTCTACAGTCTCTTAACTGGTGCGGCTCATCATCATCAATAATCATTAAGACTAATACAACATGTAAAGTGTTTCCTTCCTGTCAGTTCCCTTTCACACAGGTCATTTATTACACATTATCTGAGTCCCCGCCTCTCTGAGTCCCCGCCTCTCGGTCTCTCTGAGTCCCCGCCTCTCGGTCTCTCTGAGTCCCCGCCTCTCGGTCTCTCTGAGTCCCCGCCTCTCGGTCTCTCTGAGTCCCCGCCTCTCGGTCTCTCTGAGTCCCCGCCTCTCGGTCTCTCTGAGTCCCCGCCTCTCGGTCTCTCTGAGTCCCGGTCTCTCTCTGTGTGAATCAAACTCTTCATGTTTGTCATCCAACAGAAACTGTGAAAAGTCTCCAAACGAGCTGCTGGATGATGTTTTTCTTCGTCCTGATGAGAGAGGGTTGTGTCTGAAGATCCAGTATCCACAACCAGTCTGTGATCCATGTCCAGGTGAGTCTGTATTCCTGGTCCATGTCCAGCTGAGTCTGTGATCCTGGTCCTGGTCCAGCTGAGTCTGTGATCCTTAATAACCGGCTCTATCTGATGTGTTTTGTCTCTCAGGTGTCTGTGCTGCTGAACTCTCCCAGGTTTGTTTGCAGTTCTTTAACGAGTCCTCGAGTCAACAGGTAGCAGGTAGAAATCTGAACTCTGGTAGACCTGATTCTCATCATGTCTCATGTTGTGTCTTTACTGGATCAGCAGACTGAACTTGTGATCCAGTCTGGACTCCAGAATAAAGTCCTCTCCTCTGATCCCCAAAACCACTTCAACAACACATCTGCAGGTGAGATCAGGCTGAACAGGAAGTGACTGGTTATTTAAAGGAGCAGGTCTGGGTCGCTCAAGACCGCTTCCTGGTCTTCATCCTCAGTGTCAAGAGTCAGATTCTGTCTGATTTGTAGTCCTGGTCTGATTGTGTTCCTGCTGTCAGATCTTCAGGGAGGGATGACCCAAGACCTACAGACTCCAGAGGAGACCTGCCCCCCCACCACCTCACAGAAACCAGTTTCTAAAACCACAAAGAACCTGAGTCCCATTCAGGAGACCAGTGTGGAGGCCAACTCCCTGACCTCACTGGGAGGACTGTCAGCTGGGAACTGTAGTCCACTGCAGGAGGACCAGGACCAGGAGGAGATGGACCACGTCCCATCACCTGGTGAGTTGTCTGAAGCCTCATTAAAAAGTGAGCCCACCTCTGCCTCAGACACCGATAGTCCGTTCAGATCTGGACCTCAGGGCCCGCCTCACCTGGCTGGAGGGGGAGGGCAGTGATTGAACACGCTGGTTGTTATCCTGGTGTAACTTCCTGTCTGCGTCACACTGCTGCTGTGAGAGTATTGCTCCACCTGCTCAGGTGTGCTGTTCCTCCATGTTGGTGATGTAACGATGTTAGTCGTGGTGTTTCGGTACCAGCAGGCGACGCTGTGGATCCGTGTGACCCGGACGTACGGCGGCGGCTGCTGGACCTCTGTGATGTCACTTCCTGTCCAGGCCTCCACTCAGAGTCCTGCCCCCTCCCAGCTGTGGAGGAGCACAGCTGTCTGCAGCTGGGTAACACTCGTTTATGATCAATTCTGCTTTTTATTTTCTCCATCATTCACTTTATCATTTGATCCATAAAACAACAGAAGACTAAAACGACTTCAGACATCTGAGAAGATTTTTGTTGCTGATTAATTTTATTTCGATTAATAATTTCCTCTCTACTTGGATCAATACTGACAGAACTTCTGCATCCACAGCAACGATTACTTCTACCTTCACTTCCTGTAATTATTGATTACTGCTGTAATAAAGTCCATCATCAGGACAAACTAATTCCTGATGTCCAGGTTTCATTTGAACTTGAGTATTTATTGATTATGTATTGGATGTGTGTTGTGCTGTGTCCACCAGGGGGCGAAGTGTTTCACATCTACTCCAGAGCTTTGGATGGAGGCAGTTTCTCCATCTATAACGGAGCTACAGAGGACGACTACGCCGTGGTCATCAAGGTGAAACAGACACTTATCTGAATCATAGGTCACCTGAATTCACCTGATAAAATAATGAGAATGTAAGTGAGTGTTAAGTTTCTCTTTGAGACCTGAAACAGATTATTCATCTGACCAAACCTCAGCTTAGATCTGAAGGACTTAAATGATTACTGCAGTCTGTCACCTTCACTGTGACAGGAACACTTTACACAACTGATACACCTGGTCTCCATGGTGACAGATGTGGTGTCCTGTGTTTACCTGCTGCAGGTGGACAGCTGCTCTGTTCCCTGGGATTTCCATCAGTTTCAGCGTCTGAAGGAGAACTCGTCCACCACCGACAGTCTTCCTCTGATCAGCTGTTTCCTGTTCCTGGACGGCTGCATCACCGTCTACACCACCCTGACTGATCACATATTCACAGTGAGTCCCTTCATGTTGGACGCAGGCCCGACTCCTCACTGACACTGTGGGGACACTCCTACCAAAGAGGTCCCCACAATTCAAACCTTTTTATTTCTTGGTTTAGGCTTGGGTTTTGGTCTAAGGCTAGAATAAGGGTCATGCTCCAGGAAAGGGTGTCCGTAAAATGTCCTCACAGTATAATACTTTTATTTTATATGTATCTCTGTGTTTCAGGAGCTGACAGAATGTGTTCCCAGTGAAGCGTCAGTTGGTCAGAAAGCTGTTGGCCTTCTGCAGCTGGTGTTACAGCTGCACTCCTGCAGGCTGTTGCATGCAGCGCTGCAGCCACACATTCTCACCTGTTCTCACAGGTAGGTAAGCACACATACAGGTGGGGTGGGGGGGGGGGGGTAAAAAGTCGTTTGACTCTGTGAAAGAGAATCATTACAGAGCTTCAGTTATACTGTTATTTATTGTGGTTGTTCTTCCAGAGGTTTCCTGAGTCCTGATTGGGTCTTCCCGGTGGACTGGTCGTCCTCTCTGGACCTGGACCTCCTGCAGGACGTCAGATCAGTCCAGCAGGTCCCATCAGCTCAGACTTACATCAATCTGGGTCTCCTGGAGCCCTCCGCCCCCCCACAGCTGGTATCACTACAACACACCTGTCCACTCTGTACAGACCACGCCTCTTTCACCTGGATTGGTAGATACTAACCCCCCCCCCTTTCTCTACCTGTCAGGTGGACCTTGTGGGTGTGGCCGAAACTGTCCACCTCCTTCTGACCAACAGCAGGATGGTTGCAGTGAAAGATGACGACGGCTGGACGGCAGAACAGTTCAGTGGAGACAAACCCTGGTACTGACCGTTCAACCTGGTTTAATTCACACTTTAAAACTGGTTTAAGTTAAACCAAACCGGTTTGAACTCTTCCTCTCTCTGCAGCCACATGTTTTCCAGGATGTGGAGGACATTTTTCCGGTCGCTGCTGAACGCTGGCGGTCGCTCGTCGTTGTCTGTCCTGTCGGAGCTGAAGGAGCAGCTGTCAACACTTTACCCCTGAAACTTCATTTGTTTATTCTTTGTTTGTGTATCTGTATTTTCATGTGTAACTAAATTAATAAAAAGACTGATTTATAGGATTTTCTGCTCTATTAGTCAAGGATAATTTCACCCAGAAATTAGATTAAGGGACAAATGACTTTGATAAAATGAGAAAAGTAAAGAGTACATTTTTAAGTTCAAATGTTTCGTAAAATGAAAAATATTAAATGAAAAACCTAAAGGGAAAATTAATATAAAAATAAGCAGTTTAAACTGAAAATTATAAAAGATGGAAACAGAATTAATTTACTCACAAAAAGGGTTAACTGAAGTTTTAAGCTCTAACCAGCAGATGGCACTCTGCATGCAGCAGGTACAGTAATCAGCAGGAACTTTCCTTTAAAAACTCAAAATGAAGGACTGATGCTGTCTTTATTCTGAGGACTGTGTGAAACGGTCAAAAGCTCCAGATTAATCACCTGAGTGGATCTTGAGTTGATGTTTTGTCAGTTTGAGTGTGCACGTGAGGGTGTGAATGTGTTTGCAGCTTTGAGGGAAACTAAACAGCCCATGATTCCTTGCTCCTTGTTGCCATAGAAACAAAATTAGGAACACAGGAAGTTTATTTTGATAATAATGTGACTGAAGTTTTGTGTTATTTACATGCTAAACATGGTTTAGTTCACATTTTAAAATTTGTAAAATTAAACCCTGAACCTGGTTTATTTACCTTTTAAACTGGGGTTAATAAGTTAATCTTGTAAACTGAAGTGAGGAGAAGTTATTCAGGCTGTTGAGTCACTGTCTTCCTCCGCCTGAGGGGAGGCATGCTGCAGCCTGCAGAGTCGGCCAGACCAAACCTATGTCTGTTTCTTCACCTGTGTGTTAGGGGAGGTTTGTTGTCTTAAAGTCCAACCAATAATCAGTAATGCCCATTATTTGAACATTTATATTCTAGGTAGCTTCACAAGAATCACTGAAGAGTTTAAATAAAAATCAAATTTTATGTCCGCTGAACCTCAATGAAATATCAGTCTAACTGCTAAACGAACCTTTAATAAAATATACAGTTTGTGTGTTAAAACACTTGTCAGTCGACATTAACATACAGTCTTAGAGGGTCGCTTCACTCCTGTTTACACTTAAATCTGTTACTGGACCTTTAAGGAGAGGTGAGTCAGCACTGCTGCACATTAAGTTTTACCACACACCAAACTCTATTCAAAATTTGCTTCATGTTTCATCCAGCAGGGCTGTGTTCATTCTACTTACATTTTGTTATGTTTTATATGAAGATTTCTATTCACTCTGACTTCTTGAGCGTAAAAACAAATGTTTGTATCAATAAAGTTTATTTGAATTTGAATTTGGAGAAAGAAGCAGATAAACTGTCAATCAAACTAAACTCCGCCTTCCTCCACCTTTTTCTTCATACCTGAGACCAGGTGAGACAGGGACGAGCGAGGTGGGGGAGGGAGAGGGAGTGTGTGTGTGTGTGTGTGTGTGTGTGTGTGTGTGTGTGTGGAGGGGGAGGAGAAACAGCAGCAGAGAGTCGTGTGTCTGAGGAGAACGACAGCAGGAACCGGCCACAGCGGACTCACCTGGACTCTGCCGGCCAGGTGAGTGTGTCATCATCATCCTACATGTGAGGTTTAAACTAACGGTTCTACACAGCTGACTGTAAACTTTAAACTACCAAGAGGGTTCTCTGCAGAACCAGACTTTAATGGTTCCACATAGACCCTCACTGAACTTTTCAAGAAAGTCTCTGTTTCATAAGACATGTTGTGTACCTGTGAAGAACTCAGTTAGTCGGGTTCTCTCAGTTACAGAACACTGAGCAGTTATGTAAGTTAGGTAACGGTGTGTGTAAGAAGGTTCCACATATGTCAACATAAAGAACCCTGTGATTAAGGTTCTTTAAAGCACAAACCAGTAAAGAACACATTAATATAAAAAGATCATATTAAACTATCTTAATATAAAGGTTCTACGGAGAACCAGTAACGGTTCTTTAGGATTGTCCGTTTGCTTCTTTTTACTGCTTTGAAGCCCTGTTGGAAACCACCACCAAAACAATAAGGCTAATTAACAGTCCATTCTTATGGAGGATTAAAAAAAGGTTCAATGTAGAACCAGAGGACGGTTATTGTGCTTTTAATGAACCTTGCTTAAAAAAAAAAGGTTGTTTTGTAGAACCAGGCTCAAGTGGTTCTATTAAGAACCTTTATTGAACTTTAAAGCAAAATTAATGAAACTAGACAAATGAACAGTCCGCTCCTCAGTGAAAAGTTCTTAGTGCCAGAAAATAGTTTTTGTGGTTTGAACAACACCAGAACAATTTTAAGTAGTTAGATTCTGTGCAGCACCAGGCTGAGATTGTTCTACAAGAACCTTCTAAGAACGTATTTCAAGTCTGCGCCTCATGGAAAATATGTAACATATAAAGGTTTCCACAGTAGCAGAAAAAGGGTTATTAAGTTCCTGTATGGAACCAAATGGCTCCATAAAGAACATTTAAGGACCTTTGATAACAAATAAATGAAATCTGACAAATTAACAGGCCACTTTTAAGTTAAAAAGGTTCTCTGTAGTATTGAACTACAGCAGAACCATTTGATGTTTTCTACAGTATCAGACTCAGATATGTGTGTGTGTGTTTATGAGGACTGTGGCTCTGTGTTGTGTTGATGATGCAGATTGTAAAGTTGGACTGACTGAGCTGTTGTTTGATGCTCGTGTTGATGTTGTAAATGGAGGCCAAAACGGACTTGAAGAGCCATGTGTTTGGTTCGTTACAGAACCCTTTTTGTTCAGTGTTTAAACACAGCAGGTCAACCTGTACAGGTACACACCTGACTCTGTGTGTGTGTCAGTAAGCTGATCTGTGTGAATGGAGGGTTTGGTGTGAAAATGTAACTGATCTGAACTCAGCGACATGTTTCTTCCTCTCAGTCTTTGTTTCTTCACCCTGATGTTTCATTGCTTTGTGACGTTGGCATTGCTGAGTTGAGCAACGCTGCTTCAGTCACATCAACCTCAAATGTTACGAAATGTAAAAACAGTTTGTAATGAACACAAACATCCAACATGTTTCAAATCAGATCAGTTCCTGTATTCAGCATCAGTGAAGAGAAATATGGCCAAAAGTATGTGGACAACCGAGTGTTTGTTTTTACACTGTAAAATGTTCCTCTAACTACATTTCTTAGTCACAGTTCCTTAAGTACATTCAAAGGAAATTATAGTAAATGTGCTTATATTAAGTTAATGAAATATATTCTCATATATGTAGCCAATATCTGCTAACAGTCATAAAACTCCAGTATCAGTCGGCTCTAATAGACATAAAGATATGAAGTGAACCTCACAGCTGGTTTTATTTGTCACAGACCACAAACAATATGAAACTATATTTAAAGAGTTGATACCTCAAATTATAAAGGTGTATAAAGTGACCTATGTTCCTCCCTGGAGAGTGACTGTGGTTTACTCTTCATTCTTTATTTATATAAAGATCAGATAACAATTATTAAATGTAATGCACTGTGCAGATGTAAACAGAGCTGAGAGCATTTATTTTATAATAGTTTCACTTTGAATGTATGATCAATCACTCCGATACAATCATTCACTCCCATGTGAACGTACGATGGGTCACTCCGAGGTGAACGTACGATGGGTCACCACGATGTGAACGTACGATGGGTCACCACGATGTGAACGTACGATGGGTCACCACGATGTGAACGTACGATGGGTCACCACGATGTGAACGTACGATGGATCACTCCGAGGTGAACGTACGATGGGTCACCACGATGTGAACGTACGATGGATCACTCCGAGGTGAACGTACGATGGGTCACCACGATGTGAACGTACGATGGGTCACCCCGATGTGAACGTACGATGGGTCACTCCGATGTGTACGTACGATGGGTCACCCCGATGTGAACGTACGATCGGTCACTCCCATGTGAACGTACAATGGGTCACCCCGATGTGAACGTACGATGGGTCACCCCGATGTGAACGTACAATCGGTCACTCCGATGTGAACGTACGATGGGTCACCCCGATGTGAACGTACGATGGGTCACCCCGATGTGAAGGTACGTTGGGTCACCACGATGTGAACGTACGATGGGTCACTCCCATGTGAACGTACGATCGGTCACTCCCATGTGAACGTACTTGATATAAATCAAGTGTTTCTGTGTTTGTTTCCATCTCTCAAAGTAATATTAATATTTAGGCTGCAATCAGTACATTTATTATAATTAATATATTTAAGTTTGTGATTTTAAGGCTTAAACACAAATCACATTGAATTTACAGGAGCCGAAA
Source organism: Lateolabrax maculatus (assembly GCA_031216445.1). Taxonomy (NCBI): domain Eukaryota; kingdom Metazoa; phylum Chordata; class Actinopteri; order Acropomatiformes; family Lateolabracidae; genus Lateolabrax; species Lateolabrax maculatus. The sequence continues at coordinate 407,631 of CM062212.1, read as the reverse complement.
ATGACCTACTGAGATCTAATTAGTTGAGCAGTAATACACATTCAGAGTGCAGTAAAATACAGTCAGAGAGCAGTAAAATACAGTCAGAGTGCAGTAATACTCAGTCAGAGAGCAGTAACACACAGTCAGAGTGGAAATTACACATCTCTATAACATCAGTTGCAGTTAATATACTAATTAATGAGTATTTGAACATATGTCTGTCTCCTGCAATCATAAACTATGTATGTGTCTGCAATGTGCTGGGGTTCAGGTTCAGGTTTATTGTTGGGATGAGAGGTGGAGAGCTGGTTCCTGGTCTTAGTGAATCAGAGTCTTTTGTTGAGTTTCAGACCGAGGAGTCACAGTGGAGCTGTCTGGTCATGTAGTGTGTCGGTTTGATTCCTCAGGTATGTCAGTCACACCCTGATTATACACACACACACACACACACCGCTGCAGTATGTAGACTGTATATAAACTGTATATTCAAACTCTGCAGTAAGATGATGGGAAACACTTATTAGTAGTCAAATGTATAAAAAGTTGAAGTTATTATTTTTTTAAGAATATGTCCAGTACTTTAACGCCTGAATTCTTCATGAATCCTCAGACTTCATCACCATGTTGACAAATCATAGGAATGTTATCCGACGTTAGATTTCCAAATCAATCAGTGAATGAATCAATCATTCTGACCGGAGACTGACTGGAGACTGACTGGAGTCTGATCGGAGAAAGACTGGAGACTGACTGGAGACTGACTGGAGACTGACTGGAGTCTGACCGGAGTCTGACCGGAGACTGACTGGAGACTGACCGGAGACTGACTGGAGTCTGACCGGAGACTGACTGGAGTTTGACCGGAGACTGACCGGAGACTGACTGGAGTTTGACCGGAGACTGACTGGAGTCTGACCGGAAACTGACTGGAGTCTGACTGGAGACTGACTGGAGACTGACTGGAGTCTGACCGGAGACTGACCGGAGACTGACTGGAGACTGACTGGAGACTGACTGGAGACTGACTGGAGTCTGACCGGAGACTGACCGGAGACTGACTGGAGTCTGACTGGAGACTGACCGGAAACTGACTGGAGACTGACTGGAGTCTGACCGGAAACTGACCGGAGTCTAACCTGGGAGACTGAGATGAGGAGGTCCAGGTCCACCTCAGACTTCTCTGTGTAAACATCCTGTCTGGATCTGTTACAGTCTGAAGTACCATATGATATAAAGTATTTCAGACTCCGAACACAACATCAGGACTTCATATTGAACTTTTCTGTTTGTGTCACCTGTTGCTCAGATCAGTTGACTCCTCATGCTCCTCCTCCTCTGACCGGATCAGATCCATCCACATCCTCCACCACTCCCAGTTAACAAACAGGAGGAAGAGGAGGAGGAGGAGCCAGAAAACACTAACTTTAATTACTCTGTACTCTGTACTGGGGATTCAATATGGCTGTTGTACCACTTCATCCTGCCCTAAATAACCATTCATCAACACACACACACACACAAATGCCTGCATTAGATATACCGTGATGTCACATTACATACATCATTAACATAAAACTAACTAACATTAAAACACTTAAAGTTACCTGTGAAAGTATAGAAAACAAAACTTGTGAAACCTTTAGTTTTAATCTTCGTTTTTACACAAATAAATAAAAATATTTTATATTTTTAAAGTGAATTTTAGTACATTTAAAAACGTTATTTCAACTGTTATTGGACAAGCAGATATTTCAATAAAACTGTAAATATTAAAACACACTGACAACAAACAACAAGATGAATATTATTCAACATCAGAATACGATTATAATATTATTATATTGTATATTATTAATATATTCTAATTTATTTATGTCTTAATTCTTTGAGTTTTATTCTTCAGAATCTCTCTTACTGACCTGTAGGTCGATCTCTGACCCCCCAGTAATAACAAATATATTCAAATACATCATATTGGAATAAAGAAAGTTTTTAACTGCTCTCAGAAACCTCTGCGCCCAACAATTAAATATTCAGCTGCAGGGATTTAATGAGGTTAATTATTTCTGCTGATGTTTCAGCAGCAGCTGTACTTCTGTTGATGATGCGGACAGGTGAGTTCTCACCTGGGCTGTTTGGTCGGTTTGTGTTTGACAGGAGAGAGAGAGGGAGGAGACGGTCATGTGACTCTGCTCAGGTAAACCACCTGAGAACAGGAAGAGAAGCAGTTAGTTCGCCGAGCGTGTTTCTGTGTGTGTGTTGTAGTTTTCAGTGTGTCTATGGTGTATGTGTGTGTTTAGTGTGTGCTGTGTGTGTGTGTGTGTGTGTGTGTGTGTGTATGTGTTGCAGTGTGTTTATGGTGAATGTGTGTGTTTAGTGTGTGTTGTGATTGGATCCTTCATCATGTCTCTGTCTGATTGGCGGCCTTCTTCCAGTGCTGAGCGTGCTGCTTCCTGTTGTCTCCCTCAGGTCTCATTGTCGCTCGGCTGCGGTCTCTGCGTTGCCTTGGCGATGTTCCGCCACAGGAAGAAAAAGCGCCGGCCGGAGATCTCGGCGCCGCAGGACTTCCAGCATCGCGTCCACACGTCGTTCGACGTCTCTACAGGACGCTACGTGGGTCTGCCGCCACAGTGGCAGAGCGTCATCGACACGCTGAGGAGGCCACGCCCCCTGGTGGACCCCTCCAGGGTCACTGAGGTCGAGCTCAGGAAGGTAGAGCAAAATTACCTGAGCGAGTCCAGAAACATCAACAGAGTTCAAAACACAGAACCCTGCAGCTTAAAGATCAATACATTAGATCAGATCAGCGAGCCCTGAGCTGACCTCTGACCCCTGACCCGTCAGTGTTTAATGTACAGAGGCTGCTGACGGTGTGTTCACTGGTTTACTGTAAATATCACGTTAGTCTGAAGTTCAGTTGAAACGGGAGCTGATGTTTCCATGCAGGTACTTTCAGGTGTACATACAGTGTGTCCTCTGTCATGTGACCACAGCTCTCATATGACCTCACAACATACAGATGACAACATTTTCAGACATGTCTGTGTTTTCAGTATTAAAACCTCCATAACTTCAGATTCTACACTGAATTTAACAATTAATTTAATTCTGAAATCTAACTTCACATTAGTGAACTTAAACATCTGATGCCAAAGATACGTTTAGATTTATTTTTTAATTATGTGAATTGCAGTATGTTACCAGAACTTTAAAGCTGAACTCGTCACTGATGTTTGAACGTCTTTAAACCTGACTGAATGTATAGAAACATTGATTATATATTTATACTCTATATTTGCTGCTGTGGTCTCTCTGCAGACGATTGTTCGTGGTAGTTTTATCGGTCATGGCGACTACATCTCCCATGTGATCTCTGAGATGAGCCGCCTGTCCGTCACCAGCTCAAACTCTCTGCGCCGCAGCAGCCCGTCGGCACGGAAACGGGCCCGGTCACTGGGTCGACTGGGAGAACTGGCGGAGGACGAGTCGTACCAGTACGAGGAGCTCAATCGCCATGGCGACAGCAGGAAGACAGACGTGAGCTCCACATACTGGCAGGACAGGATCAGACAGGTCCGCAGCGAGACCGGCAGCCCCAAACTGAATGGAGCTCTGCAGAGAGCCAAGTCCACCTGCGAGGTGGGGACTCTGTCTGAGGCCACGCCCCCCACATCTGTAACACCTGAGAGGACGGGTGTGACGGGTTCGACAGGTGGACAGTACGCCCGCAGTGAGGGGGCGGGGCTAAGACAGAGGCCGACTTCTTGTCAATACAACCTGCAGACTGTGGAGACCAACAGCAGAACTCACCTGAGACTGAAACCAGCTGTCAATCACCTGCCTGACCTGCTGTCCTCCTCCAGACAAACTCCCAGAAGGCCTCACTCCTCTTACGACCTCAAGGTAACACGTGTCTGCTAAAGGAACAGATTTTGGGAAATTCTCTTTCATGCTGAGGGTTAGAAGTCCAGATTGATACAGCTCTAAGCAGCTGGTTAGCTTAGCTTAGCATAAAGACTGGAAACAGAGGGAAACAGCTAGCCTGGCTCTGTAATAGTTTGGCACATATGTGTAGCTTCATATTTAACGTGCAGACATGAGAAAAAAATGAATGTGAACACCTGACTCTGAGAGAAAAAGAAGAAGAGATTTCACCAGTGGTGGGCCGTCACCACACTTCTCTGCTGACCGAAATATCTGAATTACAGACTTATTTTAATTATAATTATTATTTTTAAATTCATTATTATTATTTTTTCCATTAATACTTAATAAATAATTCCAAATGGTCTATTCGCCTCCTTTCATAGCTTTTCCCCTGGTTGCGCTGCTTCCAAACATGTATATTCATATAACAGCATTTATCCAATCACAGTTCAGCCATAACTTGCTGCTAGGGTCAGAGAGATTTGCCTGGAGGCTTCACAGTCAGTCCTGCGGGCCCTGTAGCATAAAATAAGTGTGGATCAGACTGTTGCTTTAACCAATCAGATTTTGAGTTGACGACACCAAGGCCTTCTAGCAGACGTACGGGGACGTCAGCGTATTCCCGCCCTGTGATTGGATAGTCAGAGAGCGTGCTAGCTAGAGCTAGCAAACTGCATCTGTTGCGAGCTGAACGAGCAGAAATATACATTTATTCTGGCTACACGAGTTATCTGTCTGTGATGCCACGGCCCTTTATACTGCATTTCTGCATAACGGTTTCTTTAAAGCAGCAATGTGTAACTCTGGAGGAATGATTGACTCCACGTGGCTACTGCCGCTCTGGGCCGGTGGTCCGGGCCGGGCTGCATTATTGTGTGTGGATCATTAATATAACGGTTAATCGCGGCTCTCAATCTGACGTAGCTGCTGACTGAGTAACGCTGGCTCTGGCTGTTCCTCACGGCTCCATAAAACTCATGGAGGATCTTGTTTTGTTCGTTACTAACTTCCGATGCAGGAAGCGTGTATTGTTGCCATGGAAACCACACAGACTCAGGCACTGTAGTTGGAGTGACATTTTTAGTGATGCGCTGATGTCGTGCTCATTTGATAATGCTCTAAACGTCTTATTGACCAATCAGATTGCACGTTCGGATCTACTTGGTGTATAAATAGCCATAAAGTAGTTATTGAGAGGTGGATTAATTCAGACGAGCACTACTGAAGGCCTAGGTGTGAAATGCAAGGTCCGCCACTGGATTTCAGTTTTTGTATTGTCCTGCTCATTATGAACATGGTGTCCCGTGTTTATGTTTATTAGACTTTAAAGACATAAATGAGCCTTTTCACATGTGCAGAAGAGAAGCAGAACTGCAAAGTTTAAAAGGATGAATTCGTTTTTATTACCAGTGTTGCACCTTTAAACTTTTCAACTCTCAAATACATTTACAGTATAGATCAACAGAAAGTAATGAGAAAACAACAATATATGACATGATGATTTATTGTAGGCAAATAAATAACACATAATATTATACACACATTTATAAAAGTTTTATAGTTTACATCAAAACTGTTACACAGTTCTTCATAAATGTTCTGTGGGTAACAATGTAAAAACAAGGCTTCTTAAGTCTGAATAAATATGACTTTACATCTAATAATCAGTGATTTGAATCTCCAGTAGGGGGCAGTCTGATAGATAAATATATTACACTATATCTTCTTCACGTGTTTCAGTCCTGTAGTGAAACACGTGACACACGTTTGCATTTATGAGTCATTCTTTAACACAAGCCTGTGAACCTGCCCCCCCTCCCCAAAATCAATATGTTGATGAACTAATGATTAATAAAGCTGTTACTTGATGTTCTTCTGCCTTCTTCTTGCCCAGCTGACCTCCCCCTCCTCCCCCCTCCTGCTGCCCCCCCCCAACAGTACCAGCAGTCCCATCATCACAGGGCGAGGGCTACCTCAGCGCTCGCTCCGCCCCTCCTCCAGCTTCAATATCGGACTTTCTCCAAAAACACTGCCCCCCCAAAACCAGGACGGCCCCTCACAGCCCCGCCCCTCCCCCGCCGGCTCCCCGGGACACCCCCCCGCCCATCTCTGCCCCTCTTCCACTCAGCAGACGGTACCCGACAGAGGCGTGAAGGTGACTCACGAGCAGTTTAAGGTGGCGCTGCAGATGGTGGTGGACCCGGGTGACCCGAGGACAAATCTGGAGAACTTCGTAAAGATTGGGGAAGGGTCCACGGGGGTGGTCTGCATCGCCCGAGAGAGACATAGCGGGCGACAGGTGGCGGTGAAGATGATGGACCTGAGGAAGCAACAGCGCCGAGAGCTGCTCTTCAATGAGGTACACGACACAGATAGAAGACACTAACATAAAATAAAAATACAATCAAATAAAAATACGATCAAATATAAAATAAAATAAAATATGAAATAATCATCAAATATAAAAGCTTCACCTGTGTGACATCATCAGCAGCCTCACCTGTCCCTGTGTCTCTCAGGTGGTGATCATGAGGGACTACCGGCACCAGAACGTGGTTGAAATGTACCGCAGCGCTCTGGTGGAGGAGGAACTCTGGGTAATCATGGAGTACCTGCAGGGCGGCGCTCTCACCCACATCGTCAGTGAAACCAGGTGAGCATGAAGTTAAAGAAACCTGTTTGTTTGTTTGATAGATGTCTGTAGTTTGACAGTACTTGTGTGTACTTGTGTGTATTCAGGCTGAATGAGGAGCAGACAGCGACGGTGTGTGAAGGCGTCCTGCAGGCGTTATCTTACCTTCACTCTCAGGGAGTCATTCACAGAGACGTCAAGAGCGACTCCATCCTGCTGACCCTGGACGGGAGGGTAACACACACACACACACACACACACACACACACACACACTGTAACCACTGTAACACAAACACCTCTTACTCCAAAGCTAACTTCTTCTTCTCTTCTTCTTCCTCTCTCCTGCTGCAGATTAAACTGTCAGACTTTGGTTTCTGTGCTCAGATCAGTAAAGACGTCCCAAAGAGGAAGTCTCTGGTCGGGACTCCCTACTGGATGGCTCCTGAGGTGATCTCTAAAACCCCGTACGGGACCGAGGTAACAGCAAGAAAACCACATGCTTATAGCATGTTGGCTGGTATATTAGTTAAGTCACATTTAAAGAACTGGTCTGGTCCCTGTGTGCAAGTGAACTCCAACAACTTCTGGTTTCCTGTCTCCTTCAGGTGGACATCTGGTCTCTGGGCATCATGGTGGTGGAGATGGTGGACGGAGAGCCGCCATATTTCAGCGACACGCCCATCACCGCCATGAAGAAGCTGAGAGACGAAGCAGCACCGAGCGTGAAGAACATCCACAGGGTCAGCCACACTCACACATACACACACACACATACATACATACACATAAACATAAAGTTGTCTGTATGATAAAGGGAGGACACAAGCCCACTTCCTGCATTGTGAGGACCACCCTCTCTAAATGTTCTCTAAAGATATTACTGGAGTGATGTTCAACAGAAGTGTCACTTTAAATCAGTGGGGGGCCCCGACCTGACTAGGACCAACTTCCTGGGGCCCATTTATATGTTTAATTATATGTAAAGATCTAAATCTAAACACACCATCAGGGTTTTCTGTCCTTCTGAGCACCAGTAAAAACAGGTTCAAAGTACTTTTAAGGACCTCTTATCATTAGTAAATCCCTATATGCATGATATTCATCTATTAAAATGTATTTCTTTTAATTGGTAGATCATATGACAACATTACAATCAATTACTGAGTACTAATACGTTAATATTACTTTAAATATTTAAGCAATATTTTACTTGCTGTGACACCTGCACATTTAGTTTCTAAGCATCCTCTCATTAGTGAATTGATACCATTTTCTTTCAAAAAATAAAAAATAAAGTTAACAATGGAAACTCCAAGCACTTTTACAATACTTTGATAAAATATTCTGTTTTAGAGCCTTGAATGCTTCAGATTAACTACATGTCCAGTGTGCATGTGTGGCACATTTCACACACACTTTACTTGTCTTTAGCACATGAATGACCTTTTATGAACGTTGTAATAATCATAAATAACCCTGTTAAACCCAGCAGTACTTGATGATCAGTCAGTCAGTCTCTGTGCTCAGGTATCTCCAGTGTTGAAGGACTTCCTGGGCTCCATGCTGACTCGTGATACGCAGCAGCGCTCGAGCGCCACCGACCTGCTGGAGCACCCGTTCCTGCTGCAGGCCGGCTCACCGCGCTGCCTGGTGCCGCTGGTGGAGCAGCACCGCAAACGCATGTCGCTCTGCTAAACACGTGAAACACATGTGAGACACACCTGAGAACACTGGAAAACCCCGTAGACTCTGCGATTTAGAGAAACATGAGCTCAGTTTCTCATTGGTCGCTAAAGGGGCTGCAGCCTTCAGCAGCCAATCACATACCAGTTCTTCCGTTTCTTCTGCCAGAGCTCCAGTGCCCAATCAGGTGGGTGAAATCTGAGGAGAGTCATGGGGTCACAAACTTTGATCTCCAGCTGCAGAACAGCTTGTTGATCTGGAAACAGCTGATGTCACTTGTGAACACACCTCTCACCTGAGAGCAGGAAGTGACCAGAGAACATTCACTGGAAAATTTATGTTTTATACTACCTGGATCTTATTTTGACAGTTTTTTCTGTCATTTCCTTTTACATGAAACAAACAAACAGATCAACCTGTTAAACATTTATGTTGCTTCCCTGTTGACGTTTGAACCCCTGCAGTTTTTAATCGTTTTTAACAGTGAAATGGGGAATTTAATAGCTAAACATATCAGGTTCCTTTATGTTCTAGTGTGTCTGTGCAGAGACAGATCAACCTTTTCTTGTTCAAAAAACATGAAAATACCATGAAAAATAACACTTCAATGTCCAGATGACATTTATAAATGACTTTGCTCATGTGGCTTTAGACGACTCCATCACACCAGCATTTACATGGCAAACATATTCAGCAAAAGCGTTTTCCCTCTTTAATGTCTCTTTACTGAATGAAATAATGAACAATCCTGAGAAAATGTCAGGCAGAGTAAACAGAGCAGAAGCTGTGACTGAGTAGAGTTAGCATGTTACGCCTGCTACAGTAGATCATAGTATAATAGAACCAAAATAGAACAAATTATTTACTGGATTTTGACCCTTTAAGACTGTTTTCTTTATTTCATGCTCAATTTACTTTAAAAAACACATAAATCCTATTTGCATGTTTTTGTTTTTACATGTAGATACATGTAGATTATTTAACCAACATGCTCCTGTGTTGATAGTGAATGATACAAAGCTCTTTGTTTTCCTGTTGGTTCGTTTGTAAATGAAAGAAGTGGATTTATTTTGAAAACTTGCACAGTTTTATACAGAATGTGATATTGCACATGTTGGTTAAATGTTTTTATTTGATCTTTTATAAAACATGGATGTTAATGAAAATTGTTCTCTTATTTTATATCCGACCATATGTTTTTGTGCAACACATCAATCCAGCAGCTGTAGTTATTTTATAGGATAACAAAATAAAATATTGTTTAAGGTTGAAGCTAAAACTTTTAACAGTGAACATCTTACAGTAAACAACACATGGTGTCAAACTAAAGTCTCAATATAATAATATAAATATAATTTTTATATTTATTCTTTGCATTTTTTTAAATAAATTATTCCCTTTGGACTGAACTGCAATGATGTTACTCTTCACCCTTTGATTCTCAAGTTAAAGTGACTTTCTTTCCTTTTAAATTACTTTTGGATTCTTTCAGGTAGTCATTTATATTTTATTTATGTTTTAAAATCCACATCTAAATGTCTGAATGTTGGGGGCTTTAATGTAACACACAGTGGGTTTGTTGTTCCTTGACAGTAGTCTTATAATCTGACAAACTGAGAGGTTCATTGTGTTAGTGACAACCTTTGACCTGCAGCGACCACGTCTGTCTAAACTGAGTAAACTCCAGCCGTCTGGCACATACAGCAACACCCCAGGTGAGTCAACAAATGGTAAATGCATCCTGTTCACACACATACACACACATACACACACACACACACACATCATTTATTTGTTGATTATATTTTGTTTTAATAAATATTAAAATGAATAAATATAAATCTCAATCCCATAAAGTCACTAAACTTATCAGATAAATGTAATGCAGTAAAAAGTATATTTCCCTCTGAGATGTGGTGGAGTTGAGTAGTAGAATAGTAGAATAACGTGAAAATACTTAATTACAGTACTTTAGCAAATGTACTCACACACGCACACACAAGTTACAGCTGATTTTATGTTCATATTTAATATTAATTTATTAATTTATTCTCATTATTCAGATGTTTGAACTTGTTTTATATTGTAATGTTTAAACAGACTCTGTGTTTAGAAGGCTGCGTCGTCTCATTCAGAGACTCTGATAACATGAAGATAAGCTGCTATTTTAATGACTGTGTGTGGGTGAACAGCAACTCTTCATCAAAACTTTAGTACTGAACCAAGAAAATAAACTTCTGGTTTCAAACAAATGAAGAATTAAAGTAAAAACTCAAACTTTTCTCTCCCTTAAATTCTTTAAGGGTCAGTTCACTTAAATTACAATAAACTTTATTGTATAAATGTAATATTATATATGTTTTTACATTTCTGAGTTTCTTTGGTCAATAACAACAAATTGATTTGCACCCTTTGAATGTTTTGGATTTTTCAACAGGTTATCACTGCTCAAACATTATAAAAGACCATTAGTGGGTTATTTTACTGGTCTTGTACTTTCCTATAAAGCTGATCTGTGACTGAAAACAGTTTCTGGGAAGTTTCTGAATTTGATGACATAATCTGGGACTAATTATCCCTCCAGAGTCTTGATTCGTCAGTTCTTCCTGTAAGAAGATTTTATCAGGTTTTTAAAGGAAATTCTCTGAAACGTCTTATCAACTCTAATGAACTGTCTGTTCTATTTTTTTTGTCAGCCCACTATTATATAATTTCCTGATTCTTTTGATTGTCCTACATCTGAGTTTATTTTAATATAATTGTTTCCAGTGTTTCTGTGTGACTTTCAAATTTTTTACAAAATAATCCTTTTTCGGTATCTTACCTTCAAGGAATATGAAAAACATTTTTTTAATTGAACCAAAGAAGATAAAGTTGTTAAATGTTAAATGTCTGAACTTAACGAATATCTCTGAATAAAATGATAATGTTCGACAAAATGTTGGACAACAACCATGACACAGAGAGCAGTTCGGGGTAAGTCAAAGTTCAGTTTAATGAACAAGCAAGCAAATGTCAAACAGGTAGGAGCTAGTGGAAACTGTTACAGAAATAGTCTCAATGATGATTTAAATCATAAATTATCTGATCAAACAGGAATTCAACAATATAATGAATCCGACCAGACATTTGATATAAACTTTCAGTACTAAACACATTTCAGTCTGTAGCAAAGAACCACAGTTTGATACTGAGACCGGTTAGTTAATGCTGCTGCAGTCTGAGGATCGTCCACGTCACTTTGAGATTAAAAACTCAAGTGTCTCTGGTTTCTATTTGGAGCCTGAGAGTTGATGAGTCCAGACTGTCAGAGATAAAGAGACAACAACACTTCAGTCAATCAGATCACACTCTTCATATCTGAGTCTGAGTCACATGCTAACCAAAGCGTCCAGGTTCTATAGTATTCTTCAAGTCTGATTTTCCACACATTTCCACACAATTCAGCCTAACCAATCTGGGATCTCCACTGAAGAAATTATTAGTAGTGTGATATTAAAATGCACAAATGTCAGTCTGGTCTGTTCATTCTTCAAAGTCTGAGGCTCATTAGGACAATCTCTCTAGTTTTAGAAGGAATACATTAGAATCAAACTTTCTGTGAGTTTCAACAAGGTTTAGACAAATAATATGAGTCTGTAATGTTTCAGCCAATGATGGATACTTTAGTTGTAGAACTTTAAATATACATTTGATCAAAATTATTAGAAAAAATGACATTAGCCTCATATTTAGTTGCAAGCCTGAACACCAAACAGTATCCCAGTACAGTAAACTGAATGTCAAACAATAAAACAACAGACAACAAATGTATTACAAATTAAGTTTAGGTGGAAAAAACCTGAAAGACAGATCAAGAGAGGTGCACAAACAACATATGAATGTCTTTAGTCATTAAGTCTCTATTTAAGCTTCTAAAACAAACAACACAAAAATGGCAAAAACTGTAACCCTAGTACCAATCACCATGTGTCCTTAAATATTACTAAATAAGTTACTATACATATAGCAGACTACAAACCATCAAATTCAAATTAGGAACCATTTAATTATTGATCTTAAATATTTTCTGTATCTACACTTTTTCATTTTTTATTTTTCAACAGAATCCAATATGAATTGTGCTGAAATGCATAAGAAGTGACCTCAAAATAGCAATAAATGGATGGAAGTAATTGGTTTTTAAATTAGGTTTTGCTTTTATAAACGGGTCTCAAACTGCTGCAGGTTAATGATTATGTTGTATTGTATATTGCAATGGTGGATGAAGTAGAAGCACCAGTCCTGGTCCTGGCCAAGTATAGTCTAAATGGAGAGGTGTTAGGAGTCCCTATCAGTGGGCAGATAAGCAGCGAAACACTCCTTTTCCTAAAATGGAATTTAACAGCCAAAGGTCCTGAAACTGCCCTTGTGGTTCTTTCACCTCCTGGGACAAATTTAGAGTCCACTTTTTTTCTTTTCGGCAGTTATGTCCTAATTTGGTCCACATGGAGTCTTTATAAATGTCCCCCTGCTGTGAAAAGATTGCTGTTCTGCACCAGAGTCACCAGAGAAAGTACTCTTCCTTCTCAGACTAATCTCTCTTCTGACTGCCCTCAACCTCCACCCTCAGCCATGGGTGATGCTCTGATGGCCGAGTTCGGGAAGGCTGCTCCTTACCTGAGGAAGTCCGACAAAGAGCGTCTAGAGGCCCAGACCAGAGCTTTTGACATCAAAACTGAGTGCTTTGTAGTCGACGATAAGGTAGAATATATGAAGGGACAAATCCAAAGCAAAGATGGAGGGATGGTGACTGTCAAGAAGGAGGATGGAACAACAGTAACCGTGAAAGAGTTGGACATCCATCCCCAGAACCCGCCAAAATTCGATAAAATCGAAGACATGGCAATGTTCACTTTCCTCCACGAGCCTGCCGTGCTGTTTAACCTCAAAGAGCGTTATGCTGCCTGGATGATCTACACCTACTCCGGGCTCTTCTGTGTCACCGTCAACCCCTACAAGTGGCTTCCTGTCTACGATGCCGAGGTAGTGGCAGCTTATAGGGGGAAGAAGAGAAGTGAGGCTCCCCCACATATCTTCTCCATCTCTGATAACGCCTACCAGTACATGCTGACTGACAGGGAGAACCAGTCTGTCCTCATCACCGGAGAATCTGGAGCAGGGAAGACTGTGAACACCAAGAGGGTCATCCAATACTTCGCCAGCATCGCTGCAGTCGGCGGTGCAGGCAAAAAAGACACCAGCAAGGGGACACTGGAGGATCAAATCATCCAGGCGAACCCTGCGCTGGAGGCCTTTGGCAATGCCAAAACACTGAGAAACGACAACTCGTCTCGTTTTGGAAAATTCATCCGAATTCATTTCGGTACGAGTGGCAAATTGTCATCTGCTGATATTGAGACATACCTACTGGAGAAGTCACGTGTCACCTTTCAGCTCAAGGCTGAGAGAAACTACCACATTTTCTACCAGATCCTGTCTAATCAGAAGCCAGAGCTGCTGGACATGCTGCTGATCACCAACAACCCGTACGACTACTCTTACATCTCCCAAGGAGAGGTAACGGTCGCCTCCATCAATGACTCAGAGGAGCTGATGGCCACCGACAGTGCCTTCGACGTGCTCGGCTTCACTCCAGACGAGAAGATGGGCGTCTATAAATTGACCGGTGCCATCATGCACTACGGCAACATGAAGTTCAAACAGAAGCAGCGTGAGGAGCAGGCGGAGCCGGACGGGACTGAAGCTGCTGATAAATCAGCTTACCTAATGGGGCTGAACTCAGCTGACCTCATCAAAGGGCTGTGCCATCCCAGAGTCAAGGTAGGGAATGAATACGTCACTAAAGGCCAAAGTGTGGACCAAGTCTACTATTCCCTCGGTGCTCTGGCTAAGTCAGTGTATGAAAAGATGTTCAACTGGATGGTGGTGAGAATAAACCAATCCCTGGACACAAAACAGCATCGTCAATACTTCATAGGAGTGCTGGACATTGCTGGATTTGAGATCTTTGATTTCAACACTTTTGAGCAGCTGTGCATCAATTACACCAATGAGAAACTGCAACAGTTTTTCAACCATCACATGTTCGTTCTGGAGCAAGAAGAGTACAAAAAAGAAGGTATTGAATGGGAGTTCATTGACTTTGGGATGGACTTACAAGCTTGTATTGACCTCATTGAGAAGCCACTGGGAATCATGTCAATTCTGGAGGAGGAATGCATGTTTCCCAAAGCCAGTGACCAGACCTTCAAGTCCAAGCTCTATGATAATCATCTGGGCAAGAACAAAATGTTTGAGAAGCCGAGGGCTACAAAGGGGAAAGCAGAGGCTCATTTTGCCCTGGTTCACTATGCTGGCACGGTGGATTACAACATCGGCAACTGGTTGGTAAAAAACAAAGACCCCCTGAATGAAACTGTGGTTGGTCTTTACCAGAAATCATCTCTTAAGCTTCTCAGTCTGCTGTTTTCAAGCTTTTCTGGAGCTGATGGTGGTGACAAAGGAGGCGGCAAAGGAGCAAAGAAGAAAGGTTCCTCGTTCCAAACCGTGTCTGCACTTCACAGGGAAAACCTGACCAAGCTTATGAACAACCTAAAGACCACGCATCCCCACTTTGTCCGCTGTCTAATTCCTAATGAGAGGAAGACTCCAGGGGCCATGGACAACTGTCTTGTGATGCACCAGCTGCGCTGTAATGGTGTCCTGGAAGGCATCAGAATCTGTAGGAAGGGTTTCCCAAACAGGGTGCTCTATGGTGACTTCAAGCAACGGTACAGGATTCTGAATGCCTCTGCCATTCCTGAAGGCCAGTTCCTTGACTGCAAGAAGAGTGCTGAAAAGTTGCTGGGATCACTGGACATCGACCACACTCAGTACAAGTTTGGCCACACCAAGGTCTTCTTTAAAGCTGGTCTGCTGGGGACATTAGAGGAGATGCGGGATGAGCAACTCTCTCGAATCATCACCAGGATCCAGGCTAAGGCCCGGGCAATCCTCATGAGGGCACAGTTTGCAAAGCTTGTGGAACGCAGAGATGCCCTGATGGTCATCCAGTGGAACCTTCGCTCTTTTCTGGGTGTAAAGAACTGGCCCTGGATGAAGCTCTTCTTCAAGATCAAACCCCTGCTGAAAAGCGCTGAGTCTGAGAAGGAGATGGCCAACATGAAGGATGAGTTCAACAAGCTGAAAGAAGCTCTGGAGAAATCAGAAACAAGACGAAAGGAAATAGAGGAGAAAATAGTGACTCTTCTCCAAGAGAAGAACGATCTGACTCTGCAAATTCAGTCTGAACAGGATACACTAACAGATGCTGAAGAACGCTGTGAACAGCTTATAAAGAGCAAGATTCAACTGGAGGCCAAGCTGAAAGAGATGACAGAAAGACTGGAGGATGAAGAGGAGCTGAATGCAGATCTCACAGCTAAGAAACGGAAACTGGAAGATGAATGCTCCGAATTGAAGAAAGATATAGATGATCTGGAGCTGACTCTGGCCAAGGTTGAGAAGGAGAAACATGCCACAGAGAACAAGGTGAAAAACCTGACGGAGGAGATGGCTTCCCAGGATGAAAACATCATGAAGCTTACAAAAGAGAAGAGGGCACTACAGGAGGCTCACCAGCAGACACTGGATGACCTTCAGAGTGAAGAAGACAAAGTCAACAGCTTAACCAAAGCTAAAGCTAAGCTGGAGCAACAGGTGGATGATCTGGAGGGTTCGTTGGAGCAAGAGAAGAAAGTCAGGATGGACCTCGAGCGCTCAAAAAGGAAGCTCGAAGGAGACCTGAAACTGACCCAGGAGAGTTTAATGGACTTAGAAAATGACAAGCAACAGCTGGAGGAAAAACACAAAAAAAAAGACTTTGAGATTGTCCAAATAACTTCAAGACTAGAAGATGAGCAGGTTGCCTCAGTTCAGCTCCAGAAGAAGCTGAAAGAAAACCAGGCAAGAATAGAGGAGCTGGAAGAGGAGCTGGATGCTGAGCGTGCAGCCCGGGCCAAAGTTGAGAAGCAGCGCTCTGATCTTTCCCGCGAGCTGGAGGACATCAGCGAGCGCCTGGAGGAGGCAGGTGGAGCAACATCAGCACAGGTGGAGCTGAATAAGAAGAGAGATGCTGAATTTCAGAAGCTGCGAAGGGAGCTGGAGGAATCTACCCTCCATCATGAGTCCACCGCTGCCTCCCTGAGGAAGAAACATGCCGACAGTGTTGCAGAATTGGGCGAACAGATCGATAACCTGCAGCGTGTGAAGCAGAAACTGGAGAAGGAAAAGAGTGAGCTGAAGCTGGAGGTGGATGACTTATGTTCTAACATGGAGAGTGTGGTGAAGGCCAAGTCAAACATTGAGAAGATATGCCGTACAATGGAAGACAACATGAGCGAGTACAAGAATAAATATGAGGAAGCTCAGCGCTCCATCAATGACTTGACTACCCAAAGGGCCAAGCTGCTTACTGAGAATGGTGAGTTTGGACGGCAACTGGAGGAGAAGGAGTGTCTGATATCACAGCTGACCAGAGGGAAGAACTCGTACAACCAGCAGGTAGAAGATCTACGCAGACAGCTGGAAGAAGAAGTAAAGGCAAAAAATGCTCTCGCTCATGCCGTGCAATCTGCTCGTCATGACTGTGATCTTCTCCGAGAGCAGTTTGAGGAGGAGCAGGAGGCCAAGGCTGAGCTGCAGAGAGCTCTTTCCAAATCCAATACCGAGGTCTCAGCATGGAGGACAAAATATGAAACCGATGGAATCCAGAAAACAGAGGAACTGGAAGAAGCAAAGAAGAAGCTGGTTCAAAGACTGCAAGAGGCTGAGGAGGCCATTGAGGCTGTGAACGCAAAGTGTTCATCCCTTGAAAAGACCAAGCACCGCCTCCAAAATGAAATTGAAGACCTGATGCTGGACCTCGAGAGATCAAATGCAGCATCTGCAGCCCTGGACAAAAAGCAAAGAGCCTTTGACAAAGTCATGGCAGAGTGGAAGCAAAAGTTTGAGGAGTCGCAGTGCGAGCTTGAGGCCTCTCAGAAGGAAGCTCGGTCTCTGAGCACTGAACTGTTCAAACTGAGGAACGCCTATGAGGAGTCCCTGGATCAACTTGAGACAATGAAGAGAGAGAACAAAAACCTCCAAGAGGAGATCTCTGATCTCACCGACCAGCTGGGAGAGGGCGGTAGGAGTGCTCATGAACTGGAGAAGATCCGGAAACAGCTGGAGCAAGAAAAGGCCGAGC
Source organism: Lateolabrax maculatus (assembly GCA_031216445.1). Taxonomy (NCBI): domain Eukaryota; kingdom Metazoa; phylum Chordata; class Actinopteri; order Acropomatiformes; family Lateolabracidae; genus Lateolabrax; species Lateolabrax maculatus. The sequence goes on along the minus strand of CM062212.1, from coordinate 390,176 downwards.
TCCAGTCGGCACTGGAGGAGGCAGAAGGTTCCCTGGAGCATGAAGAGAGCAAGATCCTCCGAGCCCAGTTGGAGTTCAACCAAGTGAAGGCCGACATGGAGCGCAAGGTGGCTGAGAAAGATGAAGAAATGGAGCAGGCAAAGAGGAACTACCAACGGATGCTTGAGTCTCTTCAGTCCTCTCTGGAATCTGAAACCAGAAGCCGCAATGAGGCCCTGAGAGTCAAGAAGAAGATGGAAGGTGACCTCAACGAGATGGAGATCCAGCTCAGCCAAGCGAACAGGCAGGCAGCTGATGCCCAGAAACAGCTCAAAAGCCTTCAGGCGTTCCTGAAGGACTCTCAGCTCCAGCTGGATGAGGCACAGCATGGCAACGACGACCTGAGAGAGAACATCGCTCTCCTGGAACGCCGACACAACCTGATCCAGGCCGAGCTGGAGGAAGTGAGGGCCGCCCTCGAGCAAACGGAACGAAGTCGGAAACTGGCCGAACAGGAGCTGATTGACACTACAGAGCGCATGCAACTCCTGCACTCCCAGAACACCAGCCTGCTCAACCAGAAGAAGAAGCACGAAGCAGACCTCCTGCACCTGCAGAATGAGATGGAGGAGGCCATACAGGAAAACCGCAATGCAGAGGAGAAGGCAAAGAAGGCCATCACAGATGCAGCCATGATGGCAGAGGAGCTGAAGAAGGAGCAGGACACCAGCGCCCATCTGGAGCGCATGAAGAAGAACATGGAGCAGACCATCAAAGACCTTCAGCACCGTCTGGATGAGGCTGAGCAGATTGCCATGAAGGGCGGCAAGAAGCAGCTCCAGAAACTGGAGGCTCGCATTAAAGAGCTGGAGAATGAGCTGGAGGCGGAGCAGAGGAGGGGAACAGAGTCCATTAAGGGGGTTCGCAAGTATGAACGCCGCATCAAGGAGCTCACCTACCAGACCGAGGAAGAACGCAAGAACATGGCTCGTCTCCAGGACCTGGTGGACAAACTGCAGCTGAAGGTCAAGTCCTACAAACATGCAGCCGAGGAGGCAGAGGAAGCAGCAAATGTCAACATGGCCAAACTCCGCAAGTTGCAGCATGAGCTGGAAGAGGCCGAGGAAAGGGCTGACATCGCCGAATCCCAGGTGAACAAGTTGAGGGCGAAGACCAGGGATGGATCCTCCAAGAAGGGCCTGGATGAGTGAGGAGATCCCAGAGAGTCAGCATCAGGTGTGTGGAACCAAATGTTCCCTCTGACACAACAGAACTGTGTCACTGTCTGATGTATGTTTTTAAAGTTTTAAGAAGTTATGAATGTGAATATATATATATATATATATATATATATATATATATATATATATACACACACACACACTATATATATATATATATATACACACACACACTATATATATATATATATACACACACACTATATATATATATATATATATATATATATATATATATACAGTATGTATGTACAGTGTGTCATCACACTTATGTCACTTAATGACATTTGAATGAGTTGATTTACACAGCAGATTTGGGAATATTTTCAATGAATCCAAATTGTTGATATTTTTTATTTACGCAGCTTTAAGTTTAATATATTTGTATATTTTATATTTGATCATCATGTCATTGTTGTGCTAATTGTTTTGTGAATGTGTTTTTGATTGACAGGAGTTCCTGTTTCTGAGTGACTGGACGGATGCTTGTTATCAAAGTGGAACCAGAAAGCTGCTGAAACAGACAGAAACTGTTATTTTATCAGCATTAGTAGGAAAAGTTGTAGTTTTACTTCTAAAAATGAATAATTAGTCATTGAAGTTGGAGACGACGAGTGTTCAGTTAAGACACACGTTCTGATGTTATTGTTATAAAGTCCATTAGAAACCATAAAGAGATCAAAAACATCAACGGGGTCTAAAATCAGGAGTGTATCTCCACAAGAAACTTCCACTTAGTTTCACTTTGTCTCTCAGCTGAAGTACAACATATTTACTATGATGTTCTTTTCACCATTTAATCTGACCCGTCCTGTAATGTTACAAACTGATCCTGGAAAATCCTGGAACACACTGTTTTCATCTTGTTTTCACTGCAGGTTAACTTTTAAATTGCTGTGATAAGATTTAGTATTAGTTGAATCCTTCAGAATGTATATCAGTTTTATTAAATGTGACAAATAAATATCTCATTACTAAAAAGCTTTTAATTTTAAATTTAATTTCCTGCTCAAGCACAACTGGACCCCCTTCTGATTCTCCCGAAGGTTTCAGTCTGGACAGAGGATCAATACCAGAATATTATAAACACATATAATCAATAAAAAGCAGAGCTACAGGTGAACATGCGATTATTAGAAAACTGTCAGAAATAAAATCATTTGATCACAGAGAGCTGTTTCTGTTTGTTCAATGACCAGAAAGCCGAACTCTGCTTGGTTCTTTACTGTGTTCAAAAGATAAAACTAAAAATCTCCAGAAACAGTTCAGTTGCATATAGAAACAATAATTAACTAATTAACTAATTAACTTCAGGTCTCAGCAGGTGGAGCCACTGTCAGTTTCACTAAAATATTCCTGATGATCCTCAGACTTTTACTGAAGTAACCGTTTCAGTGCAGGACTTTTACTCATAACAGAGTGTTTTTTGTGTGGTATTAGTACTTTAACTGCAGTAAAGGACCTGAGTACTTCCTAGGGAACACATTAGAACTATAATGTTGTGTGTTGTAGAAACAGCATTAAAGTGTTTTCATTGAATCAGCTGACAGTCAGCAGTTATAATGTGAAGCCCTCTGCTGCTCCTCAGCTGACAGCTTCCAGTTAATAAAGCTGAGTTACATGTTAATAAAGCTCAGTTACATGTTAATAAAGCTGAGTTACATGTTAATAAAGCTCAGTTACATGTAAATAAAGCTGAGTTACATGTTAATAAAGCTCAGTTACATGTTAATAAAGCTGAGTTACATGTTAATAAAGCTCAGTTACATGTTAATAAAGCTCAGTTACATGTTAATAAAGCTGAGTTACATGTTAATAAAGCTGAGTTACATGTTAATAAAGCTCAGTTACATGTTAATAAAGCTGAGTTACATGTTAATAAAGCTGAGTTACATGTTAATAAAGCTCAGTTACATGTTAATAAAGCTCAGTTACATGTTAATAAAGCTCAGTTACATGTTAGTAAAGTTTAAATTTATATAAAACAACATGAAAAATATAAAACATGAAATTATATAAAATTACGGCAGGATGTTATTTGCTGTCACACCCATGTAGAAGTAAACCAAAATAAATAATCTAATATATAATTCTGCAGCACATTGTTACATATGGTGTATTTTAATGAAATGAAAGTCTTTATATACTCTCTTTTCATACTGTCTTTACTTTCGGACTGACATGTTTCCTGTTTCTGTCAGCTCAATGTTAATAGAGTTTCACTTATTTCCATTTGTAAACAGGCTTTTATTTTGAAGGCACGCCTCCGCGGTCCCCTGGGGGACTCCGGAGTCCAGCTGTGGGTCCACATGTGTCTGACAGATCTCTGCCGGTCCGCAGACGCTCACACACCGCCTCCTCCTGCTCCTCCTCCCGGATCTGTGTCCTCCAGCTGGTCCTGACCCGGCCGGAGCATCATGCGGGACCCGCGGAACTGGACCCCCGCATTCGGCCCGGCGGAGCGGGGCCGACCGGCCACCTACACCGGGGAGCAGAAGGCGAAGCTGGTGGCCAAAGCCAACAAGAAGTGGGTGAGACTCGCCACCGTGGTGGTCTACGTCCTGTCCGTGTCTCTGGCTGCCGTCATCCTGGCGGTTTACTACAGCCTCATCTGGAAACCCACAGCTGGACCCGGACTGTCCCGGACCGGGGAACCGGGAGCCGCGACCTCCGGGACTGAGGTGAATAATAAGACTTGTATCAATAAAGACCCTCGAGCCAGTGACGGTCCTCATGGTCCCGGCTCAGGGGACGCCTCTCCCGGGGACTCGGCTCTGCCTCCCCCGGTCCCCTCCACCGGACCGGCCGAGCCCCCTCAGGCCGGACAGGGCTTCACCTCCCCGGTCTCTGTGACCGCGGAGGATCCGTCCAACCTGCCCACACACCGGCTCCCGGCGGGACGGGACCGGGAGACGGACTCCTCCGGGTCCGGGACGGAGGAGCTCGGTGACGGTGATCGATCAGAGGAAAAGTGAGCCGGAAACCGGGACCCTTTCAAATGAAAAGTGACTTATACCTGATCAAAATTAAGATGTGACACTGAATAGTTTTTATTTCCCGTTGATCCGGATCAGGATCACTTGTGTTTTATGTTGTAAGTCTGTTTATTTCATCTTCGTCTTTAGACCAGGACCAGGACCGTACAGGTCTCACCTCCACCTGTGTTTGATGAGTTGTGTTTCCTTCAGTATTGATCAGGAACCTGATCACCCTGTGATCAGCAGCTGATCTGAGGTCAGACATGTTTACTGTGTTCTATATTTTCATCTTTAAACCTGTCTGCCAGGCTCCATCTCCCCCGACCCCATGACCCAGAACCCACCGAGCCTCTGGAGGTTCCTCTGGCTGTGTGATCAGAGTATCTTAAATCCATCAGGACAGAGTCTCACAGACATCAGGAAGCTGTTGTGTCTCAAATAAAGACCGAAGGGACATTAAAAGGTCTCCTGAGGACTCGTGGGTCTGATAAAAAGGAAGGAAAACAGTCGTTGCTGCATCCTGGAACTGATTACAACCAGCAGGTTCTTGTTCTTTCAGTATTTCACATTTATGATTCTTCTATTGTTCCTTTAACTTATCTGAGTACTCTGTGTTCAGTCGTAGGATTTCAGAATATCATACAAAACATTTTTTGATTGATGATGTGAAGAAACAAAATGTCTCCATCAGCACTGGAACTTTGACCCTTCAGAATAAGACTTTCAGTCAGTTAAACAGGGACAACAGACGTAAAACTTTTATTTCTTTGAGCTTCTCAGACCAAACAGATGTTTCCTGCTCAACCTTTCAAAATAAAACTGGTTATTAGCTCATATGTAATTTTTTGTAACAAAAGAACTTAAGTCACAATAAACACAAAAATTACTTTTCCCAATATTCATCCTTATATGTGCTTTAAGTTTCTTGTGTTTTGATATGAAAACACTCGCTGCTCCTTTAATCAAACTGCCTCTTTAAGAAATATTTCAGCAGAAGGTCTAGTGTGTTTTTGGGTTCAGGACTCGGAGGCCGTTCTCCTCGTCTCCTAGGCAGCTGCAGGTGTCTCGGTCTCCACCTGCATGGGGGAGATGAGGAAGCCGCTGAAGGTGCTGAGCCGACTCTGATCGAAGATGCTCTTCTGGGACCAGAGGGTGATCCAGAGCCGGTCCCCCACCTCCAGGACCAGCGTCATGCCATTGGAGCTGCTGCCATAGGTGCCCCTGGTGTCTAAGACGGCGAACATGTTCTCCCCGTTCTTTATCAACGCTGCGTTCAGTTCCCCCGACTCTCCAACACAGCTGGTGAACCGGATGTAGTAGAGTCCCTTCAGGGGGACGGTGAAGACGCCTGCAGTCAAAACACAGGGAAAATGTTGGAAAGGCAACAGACCGCCAACAGACCGCCAACAGACCTGCTGATGTCCTGAGCCGGTGAGTCGTACCTGTGTCTGAGTTGTATGCGTTGCCGATGTTTGTCCTCACCCTCTTGAACACCAGCGTGGTGTCGACGTTAAAAGGCCCGCGACTGGTCCACACTTCACTGGTGAAGAGGGAGGCCGAGAAAGCCACCTGAGATTTACCTGCAGGGAGACAGAGGGTTTTTATTAAATACAGTACACCTGAAGTCTGCAGCTATGCTGACTCATGCTGACAGCCTGCGTTAGCTAAAGTTTGTTACACACCAGGAAACTAGTTGGACTAGTCTTGAATCCTTATCTGTACTGCAGCTAAGACCTTAGAGGAAGACCAAAGGGTTTATCCTCAGTATGGTGGCCTTTTAAGGACATCTCAGACTCAGCTTAGGGCAGCGTATGAAGCACATCAACACACCTACATGCAATGTTTTCACTGTATCAAGGGACCCAGAAAGGTAACAGTGCGAGGTCCTGATCGCTGACCCTCATACTCCACAACCGCAGTACAAACCAAACTGCGGCCATTCTGGCTTCATGGAAAAGCGTTTAATTTGTCTTGCATGTAGCTGAAGTGCTTCACATGATAAAACATTACGACAAAAAGAGGTAAATGTAAGAGTGTTTTTAACTTGTTAACAAGGTGCAACCTACACCAGCATTACACACAGTTTAAACTGCACTGCATTAATGCCATGAGTCTGACGAAGTCCATCTTAACGCTGGAACATGATTCACTGGTAGACAAAGACAGAAGCATTTTGCAAACAAAAGCATCTGTAAACAACAGGACCGTCCCTCTGCAGCCACTTCACAATGACATGTCTGCAATAAGATGTTCAGCACAGTTCAATAATTGTTGTTTTAGGTTGAATTTGCGTGTTATGTCACATCAGACTGACAACTGTCCTCACGCTCTTTTTCCAGTTTGTCCACTCTGGTTATCAGCTGTTGCACCAGGACTCTCAGGTCTTCGGTTGTTTTCTCAGGATTTGAAATCAGAGCATCTTCTTTTCCCTCTATAATAACCTGAGCCCTGACCAGACCACAGACCGCCAACATGACCAGACACCAACCGGACACCATCGCAACTCAAGGACAACCGGACTGCCAGCAGGAGAGGAAACACTGTGGACTGAAAGATGGAAATACTCACTTTATCCATGAAAGTTGACCTCTAACCCTGGACTGTTTAAACAACATGAACAAAGTTTGTTGGACTTAAAACTTTACTGGAAAAACAGCGATGATTTTCCAATGAAAACAAAGAATTATAAACAAATTCATTACTGATTGGTCCAAACCCGGGACTAAAACTCTTTATTTTATCTGGTTTTCTCTGTATTTAGTTGATGGTTAAGTTCAGGACCAGGACTGTAACACTGAAGTTTCACCTCCATCTGCAGCTTTATTTCTAAAATGGAATTTATCATGTCTGGACGTAACTGAGTACATTTACTAAAGTACTTCAGTACAATCATGAGGTACTTGTACTTCATGCTTCTACTCCACGAGGCACATTTATATATACATATTACTTTTTTATTTATCTAAGTAATTACAGAAGAAGAGAAACAACATGTCTCCATCACCACTGGTACTTGAACCTTCAGAAGAAGACTTAAAACTATAGAAAAACACTGGTGATTTGTCCAACTGAAACAAAGAATTATTAAAGAGGTACAGCACACTTAAACATGTTTTTTTTAGCTGTAAACTGAACTATCTAGCTGTACTGTGTGTACTGGGACTAAACCACCAGAGAATACTGGACTAAGCCGGGACTAAACCACCAGAGAATACTGGACCAAACCGGGACTAAACCACCAGAGAATACTGGACCAAACCGGGACTAAACCACCAGAGAATACTGGACCAAACCGGGACTAAACCACCAGAGAATACTGGACCAAACCGGGGACTAAACCACCAGAGAATACTGGACCAAACCGGGGACTAAACCACCAGAGAATACTGGACCAAACCGGGGACTAAACCACCAGAGAATACTGGACTAAGCCGGGACTAAACCACCAGAGAATACTGGACTAAGCCGGGACTAAACCACCAGAGATGCATCTCTTCCTTCAGCTCTGGTCACATTAGAGGAACCTAAAATTAGCTACACAGAACAAAAACAGTGACTGCAGTAGTTTTATTTTGCATTAAGATCCTTGTTCTAATGTTCATGTATTTACAGTAGAGAAATAAACACAAAGGATCCGAAGGAGCCAAATCAAAGAAGTTCATAAAAAAGAACATATGAAACCGAGCAGAAGTCCAGACTGGAGGACCCCTGAACAGAATGATGCCTCTGTTTGACATCAAGTTCGTTGAACTGTTTCTCACAAACACACACAAATGTGATGTGTTGTTCCATCTGATTCAGTGTTAGTTCTTCCAAATCAAACACAATTATTGACCAGATAAATTTTGATTTCTGGGTTTTTCTCTCTAAAACAGGTCAGCTGAATCATCAGATGAAGGGATTCAGTGTCCTGAGAGTCACCTCTGAAAAACAAAAACAGCACTTTCATTATTCAGTAATCCATCAAATGTTAATCTGAACACTTTAATCTGCAAATCCTTAAATCATTCTCCATCTTTCTGAAAACAGATTTTCCTCCCACTCTGACAGGTTTGATCTCTGATGAAGAAAAACTGATTAAGTGATGGACAACTGAGTCTCATCGATCAGAACGTTTTAAACATCAACAGGTCAGTCCATCATCTTAACGAGGTTTCCGGCTGATCGCAGCTCGTTTTAATCCTGTCAAAGGAGGATCGGATCATCTCCTGAATTAAACTCTGTTTCACTGATTTTATATTTAAACCAACAGCTACATAAAGGAAGCTCATCAGTTTTCTAGTTACAATAATTGGGAGCTTTTAGCAGCGTAATCAGTAATATAATGATTATATAAATTACAGCCTTAAATTACAGTTTAGACAAGAAAATAATCAGTTGGCTTCTATGTTTGTAGATTAAAAGTGTTAACAAACACCAGAGAAACATTAATAACTACAAATTAATAACTGATTTAGTCCTTCAGTGTTTGTCTCTGTTTTGACAGACCTGCCGATCAATGTGAGTGACAGCAGCGGTGTCCAATCATGTGGCTTGAACAGGTTTCCCTACAGCTCCCCCATGTGAACAAAGAGAGAACTGCAGGCTGAACATCAGACACTTTAATAATGATAATTACCTATTAGAGAAAACACTGTTCAATAGCATCTGTGATCCCTATTATTGGAGGGACAGAAGGTGAATGGTGAGTGTTGATAATCCAAACTAAACTACCTCTTTTAGGTTTCAAGACTCGCTGTGTTTAGAAATTACAACTAAACTGATTAACTTGATAAATTATCCATCTGTCTATCCCGGCTGACTCTGGGTGGGAAGCAGATTCAGACGAGCAGTGAGTGGGTTGAAAGGTTGCTGGTTTGAGGGATTTGAATATTTGTTTGTATTAAAGTTGCTGCAGGGAAATGTAGTTCATTTATGTTTGTACTAAAACATTAGATATCTTGACAAAGTGGCATTTAAAGTCTCTGCAAGCTTACTGAAAACTAGATTTCCATATCTAGGAACCCATTTGTAATAAACTTTCCCTGTTAAACAAAACACAAACATTCAAAAGAGAAATGTAAAACAGAAAAGCTCCACAGACATTTGTTCACAAACAGAAGTTCACTTGGTTTAATAAGAGCTTGAGAAAGGCTTGAGTTGATTCCAAGAGATCAGAGCAGCATCTTTCAGAGCTCCACAAACTGAACATCAGTGAGAAACCACCTGAACACATGAAGAAGCTGTTTCAGAACAAACATTTAAATGCAACTCACCAATACCTGAACACAAACAGCTGGCGGACCTGAAACCAGGGCTGAAATTACAAACTTTATTCATTAAACATTCTGTCCACCAGCTGCAAGAGCTTCCAGATGGTCTGCAGGTCTAGTTCCTGGTGCAAGAACAAACGAAAGGACCAACAGCGCGACACTCAAAGAAAGACTGACGTCCAGCAGAAACATCCTGCTTCATTCAGGGTTGGTTTTGAACTGGTTCTAGTCAGTGGATTCTGAACTGGCTGCGCTACACTGAACAGGTTTGGTTTGGTATTAAACCAAGTTGGTGGGTGGTAATTTCAGTCAGTGCTGAACTCATTTAAGTTGCTTCTTAACTGGTTTAAGCAAGTATCAAACTGGATGAGTGGCTTCTGAACTGGTATAGTTTTCTATTAAGCCATGTTTGGTACTGAACTGGTTTCAGTTGGAATTAATCCGTGTCGGTTTGGATCATAACTTCCGTGGTTGGTTTTGAACTGTTCCCGGTTGGTTCTGGAACCGGTTCCTGGTTAGGCTGGTTCTGAATTAGTTTCAGTTGGTTTTAAAGTGACCTGATTCTGTATCAAAGTGCCCTTCATTAAACTGGTTTGGTTTGATTCCGAAATGTTTAAGGCAGCATTAAATCCACATATTATTACAGTGAAGACGTGTGATAGAAGCCGACTTCCGAAGGTCACACAAACATTTGGCCTAATGAATAAATTCCACATGAATTAAACTGAAACTTTAAATGTAAACCAAGAAAAACATTCAATAACAACAAGACATCAGCATCCTCATCAAAACACCGATTGTCCAGATAACTGTAGATGAGCCTGTAACTGTAAAAACTGATATTCAACACAGAAACAGATGAATAGGGTTGGTTCTGAACTGGTTTGGGAAGGTTTAAAAATGGTAACTTTGGTTTGTTTGAAACTGGTTTAGACTGGTTGTAAACTGGTAAAGTTCGTTTTGAACTGGTTAGTGCTGGACTTATGAAATTCAGATTGGGTTTGAAGTATTTGAGTCTGAATTGTTTGAGGCTGATTCTTCCAACTTGTTAATGTTTACTCTGAAGTGGATTTGATCTGAACTGACTTATAACTGGTTAGTTAACTGGTTCTGAACTGGTTTTAGTTGGTTTGGACCTGGTTTGCGTTGGATGTGAAGTGGTTTAGTTTTGGTCTGAACTGGTTTAGGATGGTTTAAGAAGGGTTCATTTGGTTCTGAAACAGGCTTTGTCTGAAACCGGTTTAGACTGGTAAGAGTGGTGCAGTTGCTTCTGATCTGGTTTTGGTAGGTTTGCAACTGGTTTACAATGGTCTTCCAACTAATTACTTCTCACTCTAAAATGGTATTGTTCAGAACAGATTCAGATTTTTAACGGGTTTAGGCATATTCTAAAAAGGTTTTGAAATGTTTGGTTTGGTTCAGAACCTGTTCTGTTCAGTTTGCATCTTCCAGCTGTTAATGGTGACTAAACTAGTTTTGTGCAGAAAGTGGGCTTTAAGTGTTTGGGTTGGTTTTAAACGTATGTGGTGTGGTATTGCTTGGAGCCCAACTTTACATGACTCATAAGGTAAGAGATTAAGTCAAAGTGTAAACTCCTTCTTCAGACAGAAGACTTCAGAAGTTTTCAAACCCACAGTTGGTTTGGTCTGCTCTGAATCAGTGGATGAATTGGTAAACTTGTTGTGTTCCCCCTTGGTTCAGTTTCTTTCTCAAAGCGAACCAAAATGCATCAGTTTAAGCTCGGTGTTCTCTCCTCGTGCTGGTTACATGTTGGGTGGCAGCGGGAAAGTAAACGGAGAAAGACGCTCTGATCACACCTGGCAACAGGAGCCGTTTAGAGAGTAGTTTATGTCAGAATCGAGGCCGGATCAAATCCCACCGCAAACCGCTCCAGAATTATTTTGTGACCGGACTGACACCACTTCCTCCCAGGGGTCTCTGTGAGGTTATTTTGGTACCAGAGTTCGATTCAACTGGACTAAACAATGCAAGTTTGAAAACGCCCTTAATGACCAACACAGTCCAGTCCAACACCTTGTTCTTAATGAGCTGATCACTTCTAGTGTTTTGTTGTTCAACTTTTTCATAATCTGACGTTTAAATGTTCGTTTTGAAACAGGGGTCCTTACTTGTGCCGGTCCACCCCCCACATGAATCAGTGTGAATCAGACAGAAAAGAAAAGGACAGAGATGATGCACTGCCACTAGTGTGCACCGCTGTTACAGTAAAGGCACCAATCACAGAGCATGTTGGACAGCGAGAGCAGCGCCATCGTGACAGTGAATATAAAGCTGAATAACTTTAGGAAAAAGGAAGAACAGTAGAATCAGTGTGTGTATCAAACTCACAAAACAAAGAATCAGAAAGCAGATTTCAGTCTTTTTCCACCGACTGTGCTCACTAACTAGAACATGAAAACACTTGACGTGTTTCGTCTGCAGAGACTTTAGTATTCTGGGAAATAAGTTGACATCAAAGCAAGAAAATGTTGACCCAAAGCTCGAGGCATCGCAGGCCTCTGAAATGCTGACAGACACTTCAACAGACAGATCACTCCAAAAAGAAACAGAACTTGGGTGTCTTTTGACTTTAAATCACCACAATGCATGCAGGAAAGTTGGCAGTTATTTTCACACCACCTCCATTCACCAGCCTAGTTTCAGCAGTAGTGATATATTTAGTTTGACTCTGATGTTGCTGTTTAACAGCAGTCTGAGGACACACCAGTTTGGTTTCTATTAGAGTTCACTGCCGGTCTTACCGTGCGTTCACACTGTGAGCAACACAATCATGAAACAAACAAGTGCAGAGCCACGATGGGATTTGGCGAAACACAAACGGAAAAAATGTGTCCCTTAAATCCAGAGTTCATCTGATGATAAATCCATCTAATCTCCGTCTGCCAACTTGACTTTGGTGACTTCTAGTGCTAAAACAATTAAATGATCATAGTTATTTTTCAGAAAATCGTTCAGTTCCGACTCCTCCAATGTCAGGGTCGGCTCTTTTTCGGCTTTCATCTCAGCATCGATTTTATTTATTTGGCAGCTTAAAGAATAATTTTAGAACAGATGGACATCTGTTATGGTTTGATGTTGCATATGACCTGAAAAGCAAATATCATGCATCATCCTGTATATAAAATTCTAGCTTCTTTATAAATATTCAATTTGCTTCCAGGTAGATATTTAGCTCGTTAGCTGTGATGTGCGTCTACAGTTAGTCAAGGTTTCTAAACTTGATCGTTTCCCACCTAATGCGATTGTTTCTTCGACAGAAGGTGATTCTGACTTTTATCAGGTGACAGAAAGAAATGTTATAACTGTGAAAATGTGAAGGATGTCTTTCTACTTGATGTCTGTTTATCAAAGTGAACACAACGTAAAACACCGCAGAGTTTCCATCAGTCATAACAGAGCAACGAATCATCAGCGTTGCTGCTTGCAGTGTGAACGCCCATTTAGGTTATGCATATACTTTAAAAGTGCAGATTAAAAAGTTGTCTTTTTGGTGTTCAAGTGCATACATTTGTTCTCACATTTATGGCTTTTTTTTTTTAGTAACAAACTGGTATAAATGCAGAGGATGGATTGGATCGTTCCTATAGTCTCTTGGTGTGCTTGGAGTTATAGTGGCTCCTCATGTCTTTACGGAGGCGGAACTTCTCTCCACAGACGCCGCAGATGTACAGGTGGACGTCCATGTGTTTCTCCAGCTGTTCTCCGCCGGGGAAGATCTGGAAACACACTTGGCAGATGGTTTCCCCGGCCGACAGGTGGGAGATCATGTGTCGGACGTGGTCGTGCTTGAGGAATGTTCCCTGGTCACAGACCGGGCACACGTAACGCGCCATGCCTTTGTGCATGTCGGTGTGCAGCCTGAGCTGGCGCTCCCGCAGGAACTGCTTCCCGCAGGTCTGGCAGGTGAACTGCTTCTCCTTGGTGTGGACGGTGTAGTGCTCCCGCAGGTGGCAGCGCTGGTAGAAGCCTTTGCCGCAGATGCTGCAGAAGTGTTTGCGGCGGTGATCCGGTTCACCGCCCTCCTCCAGCAGCACCGGGCGGAAAAGCTCCTGTTCGTGACAGGACAAAGCGTGCTCCAGCACCATGCTCTCGTTCTGGAAAATCAGACCGCAGTGTGAGCAGGCCAGGTCGGTCGCCTCCAGCAGGCCCTCCTCCATCCCCTGCGGCTCCTCCAGCAGGGATGCCTCGTCCTCCCCGTGGGAGTCCGACTCACCGCCTTGGGATTCGCCACAGCGCTCTGCGTGCTCCTGGAGCTGGCGGCCTTTGATCAGCACCTGGCCACACCTCCCACAGGCACATATATGGCCCATGTGGTTGGACAGGTAGTGGGCCGACTTGTCTTCCTCTGTTAACAGAGTGCCACACAGTTCACAGGGGGCACAGTCAGCGTCCTGCTTCTCGTCTTTGACCTTACGAAGCTTTGCAGGGATTCCCGAATCTTCACCACTGGACATGTGGCCTTCGAAAGGCTCACTGCTGTTATCCATACCTGAGACGCCGGGCTCTGGTTCACGGTCTGATCCAGTTTTCTCCCTCCGAAAGTCTTTACGTTTGGCGTCACTGAAGCGTGTGCTACAGTCTCTGGCGCTCTGCTCGCCGACCCGCACCACCTCTATCTCAGGGAAGATGCTTTCTTCTGGTTCTGTCTTGATTGAGATGCTCCTGGTCGACACAGGCTCGCCGTCTGTCCCGGCCGCCACCGACCTGATGGTGAGGTCAGAGTCGGCCTTGACCTCAGGCCAGTCCTCCTCGCCTTTGCAGATGACCCTGTGCTCCTCTATGCTCTCAGAGGCAGAGCTCTCAGCTTTACTGGAGTCATTGTCACCTTCGCCGTTGCCCCTCTGCGGGTGAAAGGCCTTCCGGTTGGTGCAGGTCAGGATGTGTTCGATTAAAAGCTTCTCGCAGCTGAAGACAAAGCCGCAGTCGTCGCAGGTGTAGGTGCGGCCGAACCGAGGACGGTCTTTGAGAGTTGAACCCCTGCCACTGGACCTCTTTCTCAAGTCACACGGCTGCTCGGCAGCTCCGTCCACCACCGGTGGTGCCACAATCAGAGGAGTGTTTGCCACTTCCTCTGCCACCACCGGTCTGCTGACGGTCGCCGGAACAGCTGGACGCCCAGCGGTGCTGTTGACAGCTTTCGGTAACTGCTCCGCTTCCGGTGCAGCCGGCCTCTGCTGCTCATACATGCGGACTCCAAACATCATTTTCCCACCGGAGGGGCCGGTGGAGGAACTGGTCGAGGAGGAGGAGGCTGAGGACGACGGGGTCAGGTTGGAGCTTCTGATGTCCCTGAGATCCTCCAGCGAGTCAGGGATGTAGTACATCTGCAGGTACGCCATGGAGGCCTTCAGCTCCTCAAACTCATAGCTCCCCACGACGATGCGTCCCAGGTACATGAGCTGCAGGATGAGGTCGAAGCACTCTGCGCTGATCTGCATGTTGCTGAGGTCCAAACGGCCCGCCCCCTGCTGGTCCCGGATGAACATCATCCTGAAGTAGGAGCTGCAGGCCGCCAGGACGGCCTTGTGCGCCCTAAAGTAGATGTCACCGATGGCGATGAGGCAGTCGCACAGGAAGCCCCACTCCCGCTGGTTGTTGAGCTGCTGGAGGACATGATCGCTGTGGCTCGGCCTCGCCATTGCCCTGCAGACAACAGAGGAAGAAATGAATACAGAAATTAAACGGCTGCATTCTTACTCCTGTGAAGTCTCTCTGTGGTCGACTTTGATTGCGTTGCAGAGTATTTCATAACGTTTGGCTGGTTGTGCTCAGCGAGGCAGAACCAGCTCTCGGTCCTGCTATGACTCATCAAGATCAGACATGAACAGTGAAGAGATCGGACTTCAGTCTTTAAACTCTGGTTTCTTCAGAAATGAAGAGAGTTCTTTCTTCTTCTTAGTTTGGGGAGAAAATTCAAATTGTTTTACACGTCTTCATCCACACAAGATTAAGGATTTGCATTTAAATCCAATTTTGAAGTTTTTGAATGGAAGAATCCAAAGAGTCACCTTGTTTTTACTGTCCAACTGTTCTGGATCAATTTAAATTTATTTAAGAATTAACTCATCAAGTCTGAAGTTTGTTGTATTTTCTAAGAAAAAAAGAAGTGGCTTCAGGAGTAAAGTTTGATTTAACAAGAGACTTGTACAACTATCAGAATAAGTAAATTACACATCACAGTTACATCAAAACAAAGTCCTCCAGTTCACTCAGATTAGTTTTTAATCTCATTACAAAACTAGAAACAAACTGTGAAACTAAATTATGAGCCGAGTTATGTGATGAAGGAGAAATATGAATAAGAGTGTTTAGCGTGTGAACAACTACACACGAGTCCCAGCAGGACCTCGTGAGTCCCAGTCTCACGAGGACCCTGTCTAGTTTCTAAGCAGTGGTTTACTAAATCAGCTCATTAAAACTAAGAAACGTCCCAGTAACGACTTCAGTGATTGTAAATCTGTTGCTACGAATCTGTAGCAGGGTCCAATCAGGAGCCATCAGCTCTGATGAAGTTATAATAAAGTTATAATGAGGTTATGATGAAGTTATAATAATGTTATAATGAGGTTATGATGAAGTTATAACAAAGTTATAATGAGGTTATGATGAAGTTATAACAAAGTTATAATGAGGTTATGATGAAGTTATAACAAAGTTATAATGAGGTTATGATGAAATTATAATAATGTTATAATGAGGTTATGATGAAGTTATAACAAAGTTATAATGAGGTTATGATGAAGTTATAACAAAGATGAAGTTAAAGTTCAGTGATGCCTGGTTGCGTTCAGGTTAACGGACTGAAACACAAAGATGAGAGTGTCGTGTTTGGTTGTGTTGGAGGTTCAGAGTGAAGAGCAGGTGAGCTCCTCACCAGACTCCGCAGTGAAATAAGAGCTTCCGGTCACGGTGAGCTGCGGCGGCTCTCCGCTCGCCCCCGCACCTCCGCCCCGCAGATGCGGGGGACAGTCACGCATTCAGCGGCTGTCAGTCGCCGAGAGAACCGGCACCGAGCCGCGGTAAGCGGTGAGAGTGAACCCTGGAGAGGAGAGTCCGTGTCGGAGCAGAAAGAAGCGAGAGGCCGCCGCACTCACCAGCTAAAATGGAGATTACCGCAGTTAGCCGTTAAGCTAACGGCGGCTAGCATCGATCAGGCCGGAAGTTCCGGCGGGTAGCCCTCCAAAATAAAACGAATCAAACATTACAAGTAGTGAAACAGAAGGACAGGGGGTCACACGGACTGCTTATGCTGGAATAAACTACGTTACACTTGGATGTTTAAACAGAGACAATAGACAAGATGCGTGCGTTCATCTGAAGCGTCTCAGGACGCGTTAAACCGTTGATTTCGTTACTACGGCTTTTATTTTGAAAGGCCGTGCCGGATGTAGTAGTCGTACATGCGGCTCCAGTGACGGTGTACAGTGATATCTCTCCCGCAAACAGTCCCGCCACCCCCGCACTGCCACCCGCACTCTGCTAGCACCGAGAGCAGCAGGCCGCGGGGATTCTTCTCAGTGTTCCCGGCCTGGCGGCTCTGAGGGCCGGACGGAAACCCATCGACTCACCGTGGGTCGCTGAGGCCGGCGGAGGGTCGCTGAGGGCGGCGGCTGAGCGGCGGTTCCCGCGGGGCAGGACGCTTCCTCTCCGGAGGTTTGTCGTGATGAGACGAAGGAGAAGCCTCTTCTTCTTCTTCTTCTTCTTCTTCTTCTTCTTCTTCTTCTTCTTCTTCTTGTCCTCCTGCAGGATGAGAGAACTTCCGCACAGACTGCAGCTGCGTCAAGCGGACACACTGAGGACACCCGAAGAAGACACAGTAAAGGACTTCCGGTCACAGTGCTGGCCTTCAAAGTAAACGTTTTTAGATTACATCCAACTTGATAGTGATTGGGTTATGTTATTTTGTCATATTATATATCATATTATATAATATAATATAATGTCTCAGGACTAACGTCGACAGTCTTCATTAACATTAATAAACACACACACCTTGACAGTAAACAGAAACACAGGTGCAGATAATTGTTTTATTTAAATCACAACATTCAACTCAGAATCCCGTTAACGTAAAACATTAACTTTAAAAGTGCTAACAAACTTAACTGGTCCCGTTTATATTTCTGATGGGATCAGTAAAGTTCTGTCTGATCCTAAAACTTAACCGGAAGTGTCACATTTTATTTAACTCCACGGATCCAGCAGAGAGGAGGAACCAGGAGGAGGTCTCACTCTGAGCTGAGGTTCAGAACTGATCAGAGATTTGATGAAGCAGAGACGTCTCACTCTATGTCGTTTTATGGAACACGTTTTTCTTTCTGAATGAAGTGATTGATCCTGATCAGTTTCACCTGAAACTACCTGCAGGACTGTTGATTTCATCATGAATGATCAATCAAATTGTTTTGTTTCTACTACAAACCAAATTATTCTTTCTGCTTTATTTCTTGTTTTTACACTTTAATAAAACGTTTTCTCTCGTTAACAAGTTGGTTTGATTTCTTTACACTTTAATCGATCAGTTTGTGATCAAATTATTGATAGTTTATAGTGCAGCAGCAGTTCATGTTAATCTGGATATAAATCAGTCACAGACCATAATAATAATTATAATTAATGAATAATGATAAATAATAAAATGTTAAAATATAAACATTCATCTGTAAATAAAGTTAAAATGTGACAAACTGAGATTTAGTTTCAACAGATTGAGTCAATCAAAGTTTTTATTAAACCAAAATCATTTATTGATCAGTAACAATATTATTCTTCATATTATTGTTAATATTATTATTGATCAGCTTCATGTTGGAGCGGATCAAGTCGGTTATTGATTATTAATCACATGTCGGTGGGTGACACAGTCAGATCACGTGACAGCCCCTTTGACCCTTCCTCTCGCGAGACGTGACGCGGCTTTGTGCGAGATCATCTGCAGCAACAAATCGGCTCCAGAACCTGAATCAATCTGCACATTTCTGCGGTAAGTCACCGACTAACGGCCCCGGGACCGGCGCGCGTGCACGACTCACACGGACAGAGGGCGTGTGGGGGCGGATGGGCGTGCACACGCGCCTGTGTGCGTGTAGGAGAATGAGGATGTGCGTGTTGCAGAATTTGAATGAGAGGATGGAGGAGGCTGCAGCCTCGCGGGCGCGACACCACGTGCACGCGCGGAGCGTATTGTTATTAGGTCGCGCGGGTGTCCGGTTTCCGGTTTGTTTTGATCAGAAACGTTTTGTTCTCATCTGAAGACCCCCCCCCTTATGTGGGCGCGCCTCAGGTGACCTTCAGTGAGGTCACAGGTCAGGTGGTGACCTCCCCCTCAGCTCTCTGACGTCACACCTGACCCCATGTCGGAGGTGGGCGGGGCCAGCTGGAGACAATGTGACGTCATGTGACACCATTACATCTCATCTGCTCTCAGTCTGAAGCAGAGAACCGAGACCCTCTGAGACCCTCTGAGACCCCCGAGACCCCCTGAGACCCCCGAGACCCTCTGAGACCCCCGAGACCCCCCGAGACCCCCTGAGACCCCCTGAGACCCCCGAGACCCTCTGAGACCCTCTGAGACCCCCGAGACCCCCTGAGACCCCCGAGACCCTCTGAGACCCCCGAGACCCCCTGAGACCCCCTGAGACCCCCGAGACCCTCTGAGACCCTCCGAGACCCTCTGTGAGCCCCCGAGACCCCCCGAGACCCCCCGAGACCCTCTGAGACCCCCCGAGACCCTCTGAGACCCTCTGAGACCCCCTGAGACCCTCTGAGACCCCACGAGACCCCCCGAGACCCCCCGAGACCCCCGAGACCCTCTGAGACCCTCTGAGACCCCCTGAGACCCTCTGAGACCCCCGAGACCCCCTGAGACCCTCTGAGACCCCCCTGAGACCCCCTGAGACCCTCTGAGACCCCCTGAGACCCTCTGAGACCCCCGAGACCCTCTGAGACCCTCTGAGACCCCCCTGACACCCCCTGAGACCCTCTGAGACCCCCGAGACCCTCTGAGACCCTCTGAGACCCCCCTGAGACCCCCTGAGACCCTCTGAGACCCCCGAGACCCTCTGAGACCCTCTGAGACCCCCCTGAGACCCCCTGAGACCCCCGAGACCCTCTGAGACCCTCCGAGACCCTCTGTGAGCCCCCGAGACCCCCGAGACCCTTTGAGACCCTCCGAGACCCTCTGTGAACCCCCGAGACCCCCCGAGACCCCCCGAGACCCTCTGAGACCCCCCGAGACCCCCTGAGACCCTCTGAGACCCCCTGAGACCCCCCAAGACCCCCCGAGACCCCCTGAGACCCCCCAAGACCCCCCGAGACCCCCGAGACCCCCTGAGACCCCCTGAGACCCTCTGAGACCCCCGAGACCCCCTGGAACCCCCTGGGACCTGGTGTTAATGTTACTGAGTGTTAAACGATGAACTGGTTCATCATCATCAGATTTGAAGATGAAGAAAAATCTGGTTTTGACTTTGGACATAAAATCTTTAAGTTTAACTACGACTCCCAGGGTGCAATTCACTCACAAACAACCAATCACAGAGCTGCTCTGAAGCTCAAGCTGCAGCTTCACTTTTAGTTTCTGGGCCACTTGTGTTGTGTCAGTAACCGTGACGACAGCGAAGCGTCTTCAGGGACAAACTTCGACTGATTAGACAACAAATCAGTAAAATCAAAACTAGGTGCTAAAAGAGGCTAAAAAGCTCTTTTCATTTAATGTTGATATAAAAAGAGTTAATGTTGATATAGACTGGTTTCTGGATAAAGATGGTGGGTCAGGACCCGGCTGATAAAGTTCTCACTCTCGTGGTTTATGGGGACACAGCTGAGCAGGACAGTCGGATCTAAATGAGCAGATTCTTGAATGCAGTTTGGTCAGAAGGTGTGAGACTGCAAGACGAGAGGTGAGGTGACGGGGACAGGTGCAGCAGAGACTCACAGCTGATGGAGCGTGATCAGGGTGACTTCCTCTTTCACAGGAAGTCATTATCTCTGATGTCCCTCCAGCATAAAGCTCCAGAAATCAGCTCAGAAACCAGAGAACAAAGAACCTGCAAAAGCTGCCTGAGAATCTTCCTGTTTTTAACTTTCCTTCAGTATCAAAGTGATCAGTGATAGCTGGTGCCCTTTGGATGTATTGATTGCTGTATTGATTGTGGTCTGTGTTGCAGAGTGGGTCATGGAGGTGTCGTCTCACAGCCTTTTCCTGCTGCAGCAGCTCAACATTCAGAGAGAGTTCGGCTTCCTGTGCGACTGCACCGTCGCCATTGGAAACGTGTACTTTAAAGCTCACCGAGCCGTGCTGGCCGCCTTCTCCAACTACTTCAAGATGATCTTCATTCACCAATCCAGGTCAGGTGGGGGGGAGGGGGGGCAAAATAACAGGAACAGGGAGGTTTGTTTGTGATTACTGATAAAGTAAAAGTTTCTGACAGGATCGGGCCTCTAGAGGTTTTGTAGTTTATAATGTGGAGGATCATTAACAGAAGCTGATGGACGATGTAAACAAAACCTCTCTCATGTGGGAGAAATTAGTGGGGTTTTTTGAAGGTTTTTATCACCTGATGGATCTTGAATGCTGAGCCGATCACCTGAGAGTCCTGAAACAGGGCGAACAAACTGCGACATGTTGTCCTGATCGTCTCGTGTCTCTGTCTGTCCTCAGCGAGTGTATAAAGATCCAGCCCACAGACATCCAGCCGGACGTCTTCAGCTACCTGCTGCACATCATGTACACAGGCATGTGTCCCAAACAGCCGGTGGACCAGAGCCGGCTGCAGGACGGCATCAAGTTCCTCCACGCCTACCAGTTATGCCGGAAACCCGGCGAGGGCGCCGCTGATGCCGCCACTGATGTGGTGCGCATGTCCAACCTGTATGGCATCCAGATCTCCTCCCAGCTGGCCAACAAGGAAGCCCCTGGAGTCCCCAAGTCCACGTCGGTGTCCTGCGGGGCCCCCGAGGACGGACGCTCCTCCGGTCGGGGGGGGCGGGCCCACTCCCAGCTGTCCCTCGCTGTTGGATTGGAGGGGATCCCATCGGACCACCAGGCCTCGGCGCTACGCAACGTCTGCTCCGTGGCGTCCGGAGACGACTCAGACATCTCAACTCGCATCAAGCAGGAGCGGTTGGAGGAGGAGGAGGGGGAGGACGGCGAGGGGGAGGAGGGCCAGGGGCCGGGGTCCCCATCTCCGGCGCAGGGTAGCAGTCCCAGTCAAGGCCTCTTGTTCAAAGACCGGCCCCTGGTCCTGCTGTGTCCCCGGTGTGGGGAGCGCTGCTCCTCCCCCGAGGGCCTAAGGGAGCACCTGTTCAGCCATGCCCTCGACCCCTCCCGCCTGATGGAGGGGCTGTCACAGGGCGGCGAGCTGGACGCCGGTGTGGACGAGGGGCCGCCGGGGGCCCAGGAGCAGCTGGACGCAGGATGTCTGGAGGAGGCACTGAGACAGAGCCAGGCGCTGGCCAATCAGCTGGCTGCAGAGCTGAGGAGGAGCCGGGGAGGAGGAGGAGGGGGGAACAGCCCCACCCCCGCCGTCCTGCACTCACGGAAACGTAAGATCGCCTGCGCCGTCTGCAGTCTGCGCTTCTCCCACAAGAGCCAGCTGCAGGAGCACATGTACACCCACACTGGCAAACCGTCCCGCTACCACCGCTACAACCGCCTCTGCAGCCAGCTCTTCCAGGCCTCCGCCCACTTCTGCGAGGGCGTCACGGAGCCCGGGGGGGGGGGCGGGGCCTCGGTCGGTGCCGCCTCGCTCTCGGAGGAGGCCAACAGGGACACTCAGGACAACGGCAGCTCCTGCTACTCCCTGGACTCTGAGATCTCCCAGGAGAGTGTGGACGGCGTGCCCGTCGAGTGATGTCATCAGGTGAACCATGACAGGGTTTCACCACAAGGTGGCGTGACTGAGCACACAGGTGGTTCTGTTTCTGGTAGTGAAAGAACAAGTTGAACCTGGAGACGTTCTCTCTGGACTCAGACTGGACTCTGAGGTTTGTGTTGTTGTTCCGTTTCTGTCTCTGCTGCTGTCTGATGGTCTGGTACCTGTGCAGGTGTGCGTGTGAATCAGTCATATGATCATAGTGTGGTGCTGAGGTCATCAGCTGCGATGGTCAGACTGTTGGTTTTAACGAGTTTTATCTCATAAACTTCAGTAGAGCTGCAGCGAGTAGTCGATTAATTGATTAGTCGATAGACATAAAATTAATCTGCATCTATTTTGAAAATCGAATCATTTGTTGAGAAAAATTTCTAAATTCTGTTTTCAGATTCTCTAATGTGAATATTTGCTGGTTTTCTTTGTCTTCTATCACAGTAACTGAACTGACAAACGAGACATCTGAAGACGCCATCTTGGACTCTGATGGACATTTTTTACTAACATGATCAATCAGTGAATTGAAAAAAACAATCAGCAGAATAATCGATAATGAGAATAATGGTTGAGATGACATCACATCCTGCTGATCATTTTCATTTCATGGGTTTGTGTTTGATCCTGATCTTCCACTGTCACCAGCGAGCAGTGAAGGCCTCTGAGGAAGAGCGTGTGTTAAAATGTTGGACTGTTCCTTTAGTGTAAAGCTCCATGATGTCGTGTCTGTAGACTGAAGCAGCAGCTGTGCCTTCGTGTGGTGGTTCGATGGTTTGGTTGTTTGTGTCGTTTCCATCAGTAAAGAATCAGCTTCATGACAATCTGAGAAAAAAAACATTTTTTTCACTGTTTTCACCAAATTGTTCCTTTTTTAGAACCGTGAAAACCTTCAGACAGAAGAACTGAAGCTTCCTTTCACTTCCTGCTTTTTATTTTCAGACAGTTTGTTGTTTTTGGGCTGAACTTTTGTCTGAAAGAGAAAAATCACTTCTCTTAAAGGATCATAACACTGTTTATTTTTTTAAATATTCACATTTCTGCTAATAATTTTCCAAATTATTATCATTATTCTAAAATGATTAAAGAAAAAGTAAAAACATTCAGTTCTTCAGGCAGTAAAACACGTTAAAGGAGACAATCTGTTGTAAAAAAAGAACACAGACTAAAGTGTGTTCTTGTTTCCAGACTGAAGCTGTGACCTGAAACTGTGATGAAAATAACAGGATGTAACTTTATTTTGAAGGGTACAAGTCAACACTTTGAAAAGCAGTGTTATGGTCCTTTACACTTAAACACTCTGTGGTCACATGACCAGAGTTGATGATAAGGACTCTCCAGTTTAGAAGCTATTGATTATCGATTGGTGAATGATTGACAGTCGTGACGTAGTCTTTGTTCTGTTTCACTGGAAAAAAAACCCAAACAGGAAGTTTTGTGTTAACATGTTTTGTATATAAACATTTTTTCATGGATGGAATAATAAAGTTTTGTAAATAAATGTTTTTTTCCACACACATGAACACCTGGAAACACCTGGAAACACCTGGAAATAATAACAGTATAGTAATAAAGTTAAACAAGAAAAGAGAAAAAATTTAAACAAAAAGAAAAAAAAGACCAAATAAAATAATAATATTCTTATCTTTTAAAAGCAGACTCATATCTGAGGGTGTAACTATGAAACATCCATTTAATTACTTGTAAAAGTTCGATACATTGTCTTCTGATTAACTCATTATTTTTATTACTATTTTTATTAGTCTTTAAGTGTTTACAGATTCACTGCAGTTGTGAATCTGAACTGAGACAATACAAATAAGAGCAATGTTAAATATAATAGTATCTAGGCGGATGGAGGAGGAACAATGTTGCCGCAGCAACAGCTTACCTGAGGTTGAGGTGTGATCTGGGGGGCCAACACGCTCGTTCTCTGAAGGATCAGCAAACGTTAGTTTTCTCCTCACGTGTCTCCTTCGCCTCTCCAGTCTCAGTCGTTCTGCTGTAGAGTCGCAACTTTTCCTCACAGCCCCTTCTCCTCAGCTCATCACCCACCTGGTTCCACTGGTTCCCCTGGTTCCACTGGTTCCCCTGGTTCCACTGGTTCCCCTGGTTCCCCTGGTTCCCCTGGTTCCCGTGGTTCCCTGCGGTGGACATCTCCCTCAATGAAACCACACGGCACAACACACACAAACAGGAACTTACACTTGTTACAATACAAAAACAATCTGACTTCATGAATGAAGGTTAATGTTTGTAAAAATCATGTTAGTGTTCCATTCAAATAGGAAGCTCCTTCTTGAGCTTTCGACAACAGGTCATGGTTTTCACAGGGCAGCTGCAGGGCTTCGGTGAACTATGGGAAAGTCTGCAGATATTCGGACCCACAGAAAGGCGCTGAGGGCGTTGAAAAGTCCCCATCATGCACTGCACTGGCACGTTGTTCTGAGTCCGTGGAGATGGGGACTGGGCCTGTGACTGTTGAAAGCTCAGGAAGCAGGAAGTGGACCTTTGAGTTTAAATGTGGTCTGGTGTTGACCAGGAAGTGCAACTCTTGTTTCTGTCCAGGAGGCTTCAGCAGAGAGCTGAGCACCGAACTGCCCAGAGGCATTCTGGGAAACTGAGTATCCACACTGACATCATCAGTCCTCCAGCAGGACAGGATATAAAGATTCCTTTTATTCTTTCAAAATAAAACATCCAGTGGCAGCTTTAACTCTAAATATGAATGTTCAAAAACTGATTTTTTATTTTCCTTTTTATAAAAAGTCCTTATTGAACAAACACATCATGAGAGTATATTGACTTCATTCTCACACTGATGCCATTTTATTATTATTATTAGAAGTCAAGTCAAGTCAATTTTATTTGTATAGCGCCAAATCATAACAAAAGTTATCTCAAGACACTTTCACATAGAGTAGGTCTAGACCATACTCTTTAAAATGTATTATTATTACTATTATTATTATTATTGTTACGCCTCGTCGCTGGTCTTTAGACTTCATCATAATATGTGTAAATGTAGAAGTACAGTCACATTATTAGAATAAAATAAAAAAATATTTCTCATAAAATCTGAACTCTTTACAATAAAACTTTTTCTTCAAATATTACAACTTTATTCAGGAAATAATGATAACAAGTTGTCATTTACACAAAAGTCAGAATATTATGAGAATTTTATGAGTTTTTAAAAGAAAAAGTACTTTTCTTCTTTAATACAGTGACTTATTCTAGAAAAATGGAGTTTACAGCCCTCACTAAACTCAGAGTTTGGCTGTAAAATGTTATGATTGTTTGTATAAATTATGTCATCTGAAACAAGTCATTAAACTAGAATTACATTTTTTTTAATCTGAAAAAAATAAAAGTTTCATTTTATTTTCATAATATTGAAGCATTTTCTGGTAAATTTTAAACTTTTATATTTTTTTAACATATCAAATATTTGAAATATTTTTATCTTGAAAACGAACATTTTTCCTCCGAGCTTCTCATCATGCTCATATATTTATTTTTAAAATATAATGCGATTTTTCTCATAATATTGTGGCTTTTTTCTTGTAAAATGAAATAGTTTAACTACTAACATGATTGTTTTGTTAAACTATTTTAAGTAGAACTTGCCTGCAGAACAGGAAGTGCCCCGTCAGATTCACTCTGAGAGCAGGAAAAATATAATAATATTGTTGTTGATCATCTCGCTTATCAACAGGAAACATCAGTGAAAAGATGCAGATTTTCTGGAGGTTTGTTTGCTGAAGCTGCAGGTTTGTTCAGATCAGGTGACGGAGCTTCATGATTGGATGATTCATGGATGTGGATGTGATGTCAGAGACTTGTGGGATACTGTGTCTGCTGAGCTAGCCGGCAGTTTACACTCCAAATGTGATCGAAACTGTTCAAACTCATAAAACTAAATCATAGAACGGTCAACTATTGAAATGATAAAAAATAATAAAAGTTTCTCTTCTTGTTCATATACCTGTACAAATTTCTGCCCCGCTGCTGCAACACCTGAATCCACCTAAATCAATCAATCAATAAGTCAATAAATCAATACATTTGTATAAATAATGAAGGCCACAAATCATCCTGCAGAGGTTTCCTGAACATGCAGACAGATGGCATGTTGGAAGGTGATGGTTTGTGTCTCGGTGCTCTCACCTGTCGGAGGTTCTGATTGGTTGATCTGCTGTTGCTTAGGGACAGATGGACGTATTTTTACCCTCCATTGCTATAGAAACAAAAGCTGCTGAGGTTCTTCTTCACACCTTTAAAAATAGACGCCGACATGTGATGACATCCAAAGCACAGTCTGCTGCAGAAGATCAATAACTGATCCCTGATCAACATATCAAAGTCATGTGACTGCAGCAGAGAACTTTTTTGTTCAATCTTTGTAGTTGTATTGCGTCTCTTTGTGGTTGATTTTTGTCTCAGTAGTCATTTTATGTTTGTAGTCATTTGTAGTCTCTTTTCTTTTTTTGTAGTCGTTTCTTGTCTCTAAGTTGTAACTTTTGTCTCTGTCGTAATTTTTGTTTCTGGCATCGTTTTTGTCTCTTTGTTGTTGTTTCATTTTTCTTTGTGGTTGTTTCATGTATCTTTGTCATCATATTTGTCTCTTTGTGGTTGTTTCATGTATCTTTGTCATCATATTTGTCTCTTTGTGGTTGTTTCATGTCTCTTTGTTGTTGCTTTTGTCTCTTTGTGGATGTTTTTGTCTCTTTGTGGTCATTTTTTTCCTCTTTGTAGTTGTTTCATGACCATTAATATTTTCTGTAGTTTTAGTTTCTCCTCTGATGGTCCCAGAGTCTAAAGATAGAAAGTGTCACATGTTGCACAGATGCCTCAAATCTGGTGGAAACTCATTATGGGAAATAGAACCAAATCCTGTTTCCTGTTCTTCTCCCCCAGGGGACGACACTCCTCCTCCCTCCTCCCACCACCATACTGAAGAAGCAATTTCTGTAAAACAAAACGCCAATCAGTGTGGTTGCTATGGAAACTGGGATGGAGGACATGGCTCAGTGTTTCCTCTCCTCTCTCAGAGAAACAGATCTGTTCATCAACAGGAAGAAGATCCACGTTCAGGTGAGATTTTATTCTTATTTTATTCTTATTATCAGGTGAGAGCGTCTACCTGCTGTTGCCTGATGACATCATTCATGAGGAAGTTTGACTTCAACGAGACAGATTAATTACATCTTATAAAAACAAGGAAAGGATTATTACATTTCAGTTTTTACTTCATTCTGAACTTTATTGATCAGCCGATCAGATGTCTCGTCGTGGTGTTTCTGTGATAAAAAATCTGTTGAATTCTGATCTGCGATCAGCCGAAAAATAAAGTGTTTTAGATTGTTGCAGAATGCAGCTTATTTAATATAATATTCACCTGATCTTTGCTTTTATCCGTACGCTCCATGTGACAATTTGACCTTTAAACACTGTTTTTATCTTGTTTTTATGTCTCGATACATTTAGTCATTCTTCTCTTTTTATTCTGCTTCAGCTCAGTATCTTGTTGTCGTACTCTACCTGATAATTTTAAATGGTCTCATACAACATGTACTTCTGTATATGTGTATTTGTAGTGAAAAGAAAACTGGTCATAGTTGTCATATTTAACTGATTAATAAAAATGAAAAGTGTGAAAATCTGCACCGTTAACATTGTTCTAAGAGGCTGTCTTTGCACGTTTCTTCTAATATCTTTTAATGAATGTGTTTGGAAATGATCAAATAGTTTTATCAGAAGTTTTTTAAACCAAATCAGGAAAGAAACTGTTCTTATCCAAACCGTGCCCATGTGGGATTCATAGTGTCCTGCAGAGATTTGAGATTCACTTTGAGTCTGAGAGCAGAAAACATTTAAGTCGTGATCAGTAAACATCAGGTTTTGTTGTCAGAGCTGCAGGATTTCCACTCTATCTGCTGTGTGGTTTAATGCTGCTGCTCCACCCGGCATAAATCAACAGTATTTCATCTTTGTTGTCCTGCAGGTTCGCAGGTGTTTAATCTAACAGTAGCAGATGGTTCATCAGCGGCTGAAACGCCTGCAGGAAGAATAAAAACCATTTAGCTTCACTGTGGAGACGAACCATGGCGACAGAGGACGGACGAGACGCCCAGCGAGCAGAGAAAATCACTTTAAAGAGGAAGCTGACAGGCCCGCCGAGGCTGCTGCTGGGAAAAACCAGGACCAGGAGTGTGGGGGACGACAGACCTGAGACCCGGGCTCAGACAGACAAGACAGTAAACGTCAGCAGAGACGAATCCTCAGCTGCTGCAGAGAGCGCTACTGCTGAGCTGACAGAAACTGCCAACATGGATGGAGAAGTTTCCTCTGAAGTAAACACAGAGGGCTCAAGGGGGCGCTGTGGAGCTGCAGGTGAGGATGATGACAGCAGAAACAGGAAGGTCAACAGATGCAGGTGGTGGAAAAGATTCTCACCTGCTGCCATTTGTATTCGGAAGCAAAAGAAAGCCGTGGAGGAAAGTTTGGATGTCATTTGTGTCCCACCAGAGGGGGCGCTGCCTGAGAGTGACCCTCTAAACAACGTAGAAGAAAAGCCTGAGAGGGTCACTGACGGGAGGAGGGGGTTTTATGTGAGGACGTGGCCGACGTTCAAAAGGCTCCTGACTTCATCCAATGTTCAAAGAGCTCATGAGCAGAAAAGACATTTTGTAGAGAAAGATGGCGACAAACCTTCGATGAGCTTCCGGAAAAAACTGCGAAAGTTTTTCACCAGAAAAGGAAAGAACACATCACCTGGTGTCCCTCTGGAAAACATGAAGGACACGATGAAGTGCGAAGAGGCTCCATGTTCGTCTGTAGCTCAAGTAGACGAACCCACCGAACTCCACGACGATATAACTGATGGTCAGGAGGTCGTGACGGTGAGCGCTGAGATGAGTGTCCAGTTGACCGAAGACGGAGGCGAAACACCACCGGAAGAGCAGCTTCATGTTGATATCAAGGAGTCCACAGATGGATCTGAAACAATCCAAACCCACAGTGAGGTCTCTGAAGCTCCAGCATACACTAACAACGTTCCAGAGAAAGACGAGGTGTTCGGTGACTCTGCCAAAGTCGTCCTGGATCCTGACGATCAGCTTTCGGCTTCAACCAAATTATCCGAGGATGAAACCACCTTACGGTCCTTTCAGCCGACGACCAATGGACCCTCCATCCGGATCGAGCTGGTTCCCCCAGGTGACGTAGCTCAGGAGGATAGAGAGGAGGAGTGTTGGAAGGGCGGCTCCTCCTCAGAGAACCAGAACCACCTCCTCCTCCTCCTCCTCGGCTTCGAGCACAGCGAGCGGCAGCTGGTTCAGACCGCTCGCTCTCTGGTCCGGGTTGCCCTGAACGCCGCCGTGGATCAGCTGACCCGAGAACAGCAGAGCAGCCCAGACTCGGTCTACAGGGAGCCGCAGGGCTACAGAGATCACGCCTGATGGTGAGGACGACGAAGAGGAAGGCTCAAGTATTAAAACGTCAAACTTTCATCTGAGATAAAAAAGTCGATGTGAGTTTGAAACAAGTCTTCAAAATAGAAATTAAAGAGTAGTGTTGAAACGTTTGTGGGCACCTGGACTGCTCATGTTCTCGTTGTGCTGCTGATGTGGATCTTCTGGACTTTAGGCTGGTGCCTGATGTGAATCATAAGGGGATTTACTCTTGTGACGTTGCTTGTTGTGATTGGCTGAACTGATCTCATCACTGACCTGGATTAAATAAATGTCTTGTTTCACCTTTAATATGTGTTTCTGTATTAAAGATCATATCACACAGTCTTCTTCAGCAGATGGAGTTTGCTCAGTCATCGTGGAGTTTGTAGATGTTCAAGTTTCCATCTGAGCACATTATGGACTTTTATCTTTTATTCATGACAACTGTGCAAACTCAATCTGTTGAGGATTGTGTGATATGATCGAAAGCTCCAGAATAGCT
The DNA here is from genome assembly GCA_031216445.1 of Lateolabrax maculatus. NCBI lineage: Eukaryota > Metazoa > Chordata > Actinopteri > Acropomatiformes > Lateolabracidae > Lateolabrax > Lateolabrax maculatus. The sequence continues at coordinate 359,880 of CM062212.1, read as the reverse complement.
GCTAAATGGACCTCGCGGTGAGATTGTTTTTTCAACTGCCAAGATTGAATCACAACAAACAGCTGCTGTCAGCTGACAGTAACATGAACTTCATGTATATAATCTGTGAACTGGCCCTTTAAGTCACAACGAAAGCCTGACGTGTGCCTGCATGAAGTCAGCCGTCACCTCACTGGTCACCAACAAACGAGGTCACAGTGACTGACTGATGATCAACTTCAGGCGAACAGCAGCTGATTCACATGATGCGTCTGAAGAAGGTTCACCTGACAGTCGCAGCTCAGGGCTCAAACTTATTGTTCTTGTGATTCTGTTCGTCTGTTTAGAATAAAGTGGCGCGGCCTCTAATACATGTTTGAGTTTTATACAGTTATTTTGAAAAGAGAACGAGGGAGAAGTTTGTGTTTTTAATCATGTAAATTTACTTATTCAAATCAAATTAAAATGCATACAAACGATATTTGTAGTCTGAATGAATGTTTTTTTATTTACAGCCGACGAGTGTTTGCAGAAGAAGAAAATGAAAAAGGAAATGTATTTTAATAAATGTGTCGAGTGTTTAAAGTTGTGCAGGTGAATCTTCTCAAACATCAAATATCTTCAGAAAGATCAAAAGTAGAAACAACCAAACACAAGTTTGATAAAACTGAGAAATCATTGACAGAATCATTCAGTCTTTAAACATCTTCCTGAACATTCAGACTCTCAGAGTTATTTCAGGAATCAAACAGACGTCACACTCGTCAATCAACTTAATCGAAGACCGAAGCTTTCTGATGACATCACACAGCTGTCAATCATCGTCAGCATGAAGGCGGTCAGATGGACACGTAAGTAATGTCTTTAACGTTTGACATCAAACTTTATTTACAAAGCACAACATTACAAAGACTTTTTACATGAGAAAGAAAATGAAAACAATCAGAACTACATCAGTGATATAATGTTCTAATGATGAGTTCACTGTGCTGTTTTATTTCCTGTGAGGATGTGGTGAAATGTCACTGATCATAACACCGTATAAATATAGATATATAGTCAGTCAAATCATGTCCAAAGAGCCCACAGATGTTTCTTACAACACATGAAGCAAAGTTACATTTTACTTTCTTTTTCTTGTTTTAACTCAGTTGTTTTCCTGCTTTTGAACATGAACTGTTTCTTGTGTCTGAATAAAAATATAATATATTAATATGCAAATGAAAAAAGAATAAAATATATTTGTTTAGATGTTTAAGGTCAACTCAAACTTTATTGATTCACATGTTGCAGCAATACAAACAGGTGGAGGAGACAAGAAGCATGAACAGAATGATTCAAATGACATAAAACAAGTGTTAAGAATTAAAATAGATTATTTACATTACAAAACTTTATATCATATAAATGATTAAACACATTAAAACTCATTAAACAGATTTTCTGATTGACTTTGTCAATGATCAATATATTGATCAGATATTTGGTCACTTCATGTTGACTTCAGTCCACTGCAGCAAACAGCTGGTACGTCTCTGTTTCCATGGCAACGACCTCTGATCCCTGAACAAACAGAACCGCTGTTTGTTCTTCATCCTGCTGAAAATATTTAAAACGGTGTTACCCTGAGCGCAGACTGACAGGCTGCTTGAACTCAACAACATGAGTTTAATATCTTCTTGTTCTGGTTGTTGTTTCTTAGTCACTTTTTAGTTTTTTTAGTTGCTGCTGAGTGAGTTTATCTTTGCAAAAGTGAGAAAATAAATTAGTTTTGTTTGGAGAAAATCAAACTGATGTGTCTCAAAAATCAGGTGAAAACAGTTTCTGAGTTGTAATAATAGTTTATCTTGATATTTTCAGATGCTTTACATGACAAATTGGGTATGTACAGAACACACAAACACAGTAAAAGCACAGTAGGGAAGAGTCAATGAAATGTTTGGAGAAGAAATTCACCCACAACCAACATCAGCTGTTTCAAGTGATAATATTTTTATGAAAAAAGCTAAATGTTTGGAGAATGAAGTCATACTTTGACGTGAAAGAATGTGAAATATTTGGAGAAGAAAGTTGTAATATGAGAAAAAAAGGAGGATCTGAAGTTTCAGGCTTCAGCTGTGGAGTTGTACCTTTGAGAGTTTCCTGCAGTGTTGTTGTGTTTTACCTCCTCGGTTGATTGTTCAGGAGGAAACGCTGAGCGCTCTGCACCGTGTTCTGAAACAAAACCATCAGTGTCAACAACTAAACTCTAACAAACCACTGTTAACAACTAACAAACAATTATTAAACATATATCTGTTTATATATACACATTCAACAGAGAACAGTATGTATGTATATATGTTGTACAATTAAAAAAAGATCATGCAAACCAAACTAAATTAAAACACAATAAAATTAA
>CM062212.1:292500-352500 GCA_031216445.1 Lateolabrax maculatus | reverse complement strand
TCCACGCTGAGTCCACCACAGTCCACCACAGTCCCCCACAGTCCACCACAGTCCACCACAGTCCTCACTGAGTCCCCCACAGTCCACACTGAGTCCACCACAGTCCACCACAGTCCACGCTGAGTCCACACTGAGTCCACCACAGTCCACCACAGTCCACGCTGAGTCCACCACAGTCCACCACAGTCCACAGAGTCCACCACAGTCCACCACAGTCCACCACAGTCCACGCTGAGTCCACCACAGTCCACGCTGAGTCCACCACAGTCCACCACAGTCCACGCTGAGTCCACCACAGTCCACCACAGTCCACCACAGTCCACCACAGTCCACACTGAGTCCACTGAACATCAGTTTCAGTATCAGAGCCGTTTGATTTGTTCACCAGGAGTTGCTACACTCACAAACAGGCTGGGTGTGATGACGCTGACGAGGAGGATGATGATGATTGTTGTTGTTTTCTCTGATATTAATCTGAGCTCCAAGGGAATAAACAGACGTCTCACCTGTAGGACGACCAGACCTGGTCTGAACCCTGAGAAGTGACTCTTCATCTTCTCCACCTGCTCCTTCAGCCTCTCCCTCACCAACCTGCTCACACAGACCCGGGGTCAGACATGCTCACACACACAGGGAGACACGGGGACACACGGGGAGACACAGGGACACACGGGGGAGACACGGAGAGACACAGGGACAAACGGGGACACACGGGGAGACACTGGGAGACAAGGGGACACACGGGGGAGACACAGGGACAAACGGGGAGACACGGGGAGACAAGGGGACACACGTGGGAGACACAGGGACAAACGGGGACACACACAGGGAGACACGGGGACACACGGGGGAGACACGGAGAGACACGGGGAGACACAGGGACACACGGGGGAGACACGGAGAGACACAGGGACAAACGGGGACACACGGGGAGACACTGGGAGACAAGGGGACACACGGGGGAGACACAGGGACAAACGGGGAGACACGGGGAGACAAGGGGACACACGTGGGAGACACAGGGACAAACGGGGACAAACGGGGACACACGGGGAGACACTGGGAGATACTGGGGTGTGAACCGACTTACTTGGACGTCTTGTTGCCAGAGACAACGGTTGCCATGGTGCGCCTGCTTCTTTGGGAACCGGAGGCCCCGAGACGGAGGAAGAGTGCCGCGAAGGACAACATGACTGAGGGAGTTTACATGTAAACAGAAGTAGGAGATTACATTTATATATATGTGAGTATGTGTACACATATATATAAATGTAGATGGACAGTGTAACGGGACCAGCAGACTTTCCTCCAGACCTGGAACCTGCTGCAGACATTTGAGCATCAGCACTGATTGTATTATAATTATTGTTGTTATTGTTGCGGTTCTAAAGCTGTGGCCCGTCTCCCTCAGAGGGACGTTGTGGGAGACGTTCAGCTCCTCAGTTTGCTGACAGACTCATTAAACATGTGAAGGATTAAGACTGAAAGCAGTTGAAGTGTCTGTTTGATCAGCTTTCCAAAATAAAGCGACTGACTCGTGATATAAACTGCAGCTTCGTCTCTTCGCCACGTTAACCTGCAGCAGCCTGAACGTTTCCCATGATGCATCTGTGCAGCTGCATGTGAAGACGAGTTTAATGATTCGATTTAATGCAAACAAACTGAAACAGAGAAACAACTGTGAACTTACCTGAGAGACGAGAGAGAACTACTGACACACTGCTGCTGAGTGAGCGAGTGTGTGTGTGTGTAAATGTGTGTAAGTGTGTGTATCTGTGATGTTTGTTCAGTCATTCCTGTGGGGCGTCTCTGTGGGTGTTTCTGTCAGTACGGAAGCTCATTAATGACAAAATCAGCCAGTGGTGGAAGATTTATTCAGATGTATTTATGATGAATTAATTTATTGACAATTAAGAAGAAACACAGTGAAACATGTTAAACGATCATACTATACAAACATATTATTAATAACCCTAACCCTATCAATAACAATAAGACGAAGAAGAGTCACAATGAGAATTCAATGCTAATATAAAAGATAAAAATGGCTTAGTGTGTGTGTGTGTGTGTGTGTGTGGGGGGTGGGGGGGGTGGGTGTGTGTGAGTGTGTGTGTGTGTGTGGGTGTGTGTGAGTGTGAGTGTGTGTGTGTGGGTGGGTGTGTGTGAGTGTGAGTGTGTGTGTGTGGGTGGGTGTGTGTGTGTGTGAGTGTGTGTGTGTGTGTGTGGGGGGGGGGGTGTGTGTGAGCGTGTCTACTTGTACAACTATCGTTGTAAGAACCAGTTTTGAATTTTAAGGAGTGAGGACATGTTTGGAAAGTGAGGACATTCAAAGGCTGTTTGAGGGTTCAGACTTGGTTTTAAGGTTCAGGGTAAGGGGGCGGGGGGGGGGGGGGGATTTATGTCATTGAATGTCCTCACAGGTATAGAAGTACAGACAGGTGTGTGTCTGTGTGTGTGTGCAGTGAAACGTGTCATCAATTAGTTAAAGATATAAAGACTGAAAACAGTCACATGATGTGGTCCAGGTGAGTCCAGGTGTGTTCTGCAGTAAACATTTCATCACAGCTGCACTTTGAACTCTCTGACTGTTTGCCACTAATGTGCTTCCATACTGTGTGTGTGTGTGTGTGTGTGTATGCGTGTGTGTGTATGTGTGTATGTGTGTGTGTGTGTGTGTGTGTGTATGTGTGTGTATGTGTGTGTGTGTGTGTGTGTGCGTGATACAGAGGAGGGGTTGAAGGTCAAACTGGAGGAGGAGTCCCACACAGCTCTCAGCCAATCAGCTTCCAGACTGTCAGGGAGGAGAAGAAACCGCTTATTGACAGGAGGAGGAGGAGGAGGAGGAGGAGGAGGAGGAGGAGGAGGAGGAGGAGCCTGAACTTAATTCTAACCTGAACCTTCAAACCGAGTCTGAACCCTCAAACAGCCGTTGAAGGAGTCTCTGACAGTGAGGACCAGCAAACATGTCCTCACTCCCATGGTCTAAAACTCACACTGGTTCTCACAAAGATAGATGTACAAAAGCACACACACACACACACACACACACACACACACACACACACACACACCAAAACACCCAGACGTACTGACCCAGCTGCAGAATGAGGTCTGTCCTCCTCCTCCTCCTCCTCTTCTTCATTCCTGTCGTTCCTGTCGTTCCTGACACTCAGAGTTTTTCTCTGTTCAACCTGTTTCCTCGTCTCTGTTTCTATTTTTATCTTCATCTCTTTGATCTTATCTTTAGACAAACAGGATTTAAACTAAATTAAACCGATTTTAACAGATTTAAACTAAATTAAACAGATTTTAACAGATTTAAACTAAATTAAACAGATTTTAACAGATTTAAAGTCAATCAAATTGATTTAAACTGATTTAAACTATTTAAAAATAAGACTGCCGACTGTTAGAAAGTGTTCATATTTATGAGCTGAAGAAAAACACTGAACACGAAGGAATCAAAACGAAAGTGTTTAAAGTCACAGCAGCAGTTCAGACCAGTTAAATGTTTTAAAATTAAACGTTTTACAGTTAATTGTTTTAAAATTAAATGTTTTAAAGTTAAATGTTTTACAGTGAAACAAGCCGACAAGTGTGACTCACCTGTGTGATGCTGCTGATAATCAACAGGTTAGAACAGGTTCGTCATCAGACTGAAGAATGCAGGCGAACCACCGCGTGTTTCACTTCCTGTTCACCTGGACACACCTGATCACTGGTGAGAGGTCCACTGACAACCACATGTCAGTCATTATATTGATAATGATGATATTGATCACGCCAAAAGGAAAATAATTAATTAGTACTATAATTAGTGTTTGGTCAGTTTGGAAACTCCTGATATTAAAAAGGATAAAAACCTGAAATATGGCGTCATTTTTTTACAGACGATCTGGATCTCAATAACTCTAACTAATAAAAACACACAAAACACATAAACACAGAAACACACAAACACACAAAACACACAAACACACAAACACACAAAAGACATGAGAGAGACAAAATAACAAGTGAGAAAACAACCAAGAGGACTTTGATTTCTCTCTTCATTCTGCTTTAGTGCTGCATGTTTCTAAATAAAAGGAATCCAGTCAACACAAAGTCATTCGCCTCATTAATCATGAAGCCTTAAATATTGAGGTGTCTGAGCTGAGAGATGTCTCTCCCATGTGTGAAATGTTTAGATGAGCCTATGTCCAAGCTCTGGCACCATCCAGGATGGATGTCCCTTGGGGGTCGTTTTCCTAAAGTTCCAAAGAGATGAGATCAGTTTCAACATGAACTATATGTTCACACCTTCCCTTTCTGTAAAATAGCCATGTATGGTTATGAGGTTGGCTCTGAGCCCATCCTGACACCACACATTAGCTATACCATGAGGCTTTAAAAGGTGTAGTTTGAGTGGAAAACGGGAGAGATTCACATTGGCTTCGGATCCTCTCACAGGCAATCCATGGTGCTTGTTTTGATGCTGTACTTTTTGTAATAAACCTTTTTATACAACTAAGTCGGTGTCAGCGGAGATTCCTTCATCATCATCACATCATCGCTACAGAAGATACAACAATATCTTTAATAATTCAACTTGAATCATTCAGCGTCTGAACTGATCTGCAACAGTTGAAACCTCTTCAACTGTACGTGAGTCATTCAATAAATACTAAAGCTGAAACTAATGTGATCGGGTCTCTGCGAGACTCAGCTGGTGCTGAGCAGGTGAACTAACAGGTGGAGCAGGTGAGTCCAGTCTGAGAGAACTCAGCTCTGGTGTGTCATCACCCCCCCCCAGGACCCGGCAGACCGGTCGGACAGTCGCTCCTCCCTCGCCGGAGGTTCAGGGTATAAAATGTTGAAGATCAGATCGGAGTGTCACAGCTCGGCGGACTCTGCTGATCCTCTTTGGTCCAGTGGTTCTCGACAGTTCAACAGTACTGAACCCACGTTTGTGAAATGTTTAGGACCACTGGATCAAAGTGAAGGAACTGTCACCTGGACGTCTCCAGCAGTCAGACTACCCTCCGGACTCTGAGGACACGGGACTCTGGACTCTGAGAACTCTGGACTCTGAGGACTCTGGACTCTGAGGACTCTGGACTCTGGACTCTGGACTCTGGACTCTGGACTCTGAGGACTCTGGACTCTGGACTCTGAAGACTCTGGACTCTGCTGGTTTACAGCTCTTTGTTTTGATGTGAATCAGAAGTTCAGGTGGACTGAGATGAGTCTGTTGGAACTCTTTGTGGTTGTTAAACACACTTTTCTCTCTTTAACTTTGTCTTGTAGAATAAAAAGACAAAGTCAAACGTAATTTCTGAACAGAATTTAACATTTAAGAGTTTCTGTTTTGTTCGTTCTTCTTAGTCTTTTGTTTGTGGGCAGCAGAAGCCATATCCTGGTTTCCTCCCACAGGAGGAGAAATGATGTGAGTGAAGGCAGCTCTAGAAAATGAATATTACTAGTTTTATTACTGTGTTTCAGGTGTGTGAGCAAAGAGTATTTTGGTTTTATAAGTTTGTTCTAAAAATAATTTCTCTATTTCATATATTATTTAAATTTCCTCCCTTTTGATATATTTTTAACAGGGTACAAAAGTTCAATTCTGGCCTCTGATTGGCCATTTCTGCTCTAAACATACATGTGACTGATCATGTGATCTTCTGATAAATGTGTCTAATCATTTAGTTTTAAATTTTTCCTCTTCAGTCATTTCCTTCAAATAAAAATTTGAACAGCTGAAACGTGCTTCTATTGTCGTGCTGATGTGAATACAAATCCCCAAAAACTCTGATGACTTTATATATGTATATATATATATATATATATATATATATATATATATATATATATATAATCAATTAAACTACTGGTGTCATTGTGTGACTTTTTAATTTTAATTTAAAACACCAAAGTCACAAAGTAACCTGGAAGCGGTAAAATTATTATTTTTGTCAATGGAGTCTGTTTAAGCTGAAGAGAGGATATAACTTTTATTTGTGATTAAAGAAAGGATCTTAACCTTTAACAATTCAAAAGCATTCAGTTCTATCGCTGCCTCGTGTTTTTGGCCCTTCTGAGTGTTAAGATCGTAGATATGGGCTGTTGCTGTTGGGGGGCACCTGTGAGGTTAAAGGTGTGTTTCATTCTGTTAAACGTTTGCTGATGAGCAGGACCTGCCTAACATTTTTTAACTGATAGAAACAGTGAATATAGTTACCAGCAGAATGTTCATCAGTTTAGGATTGCTGATACTACGTTTCGTGCTGATTGCTCATATAGTGACACACTGCAGGAAATTTCATAACATATATTCCAACATTACATATGTGATAATTTCCTAAACAGCGTGCCATCATATATGTATGTATATAACTCTATATACATGATTATATAAAATATGTTTTAAATATGACCTTTATTAGCTTATGTTCATGTACCCAGCTGATATTAACACATATACACATATTTATCATAACCCTTAATGTCTCTTTAAAATAAAAACTACATATCATTTTACGTGCAGCAACAGTTTGTAGAAAGATCTCACTGTTTTTTGGTATTTTCATTTGAACTCTTTTTTTATTCATTTTAAATCACTTTTTCAAAAGTGAGTCAGTTAAGAAAAAAGGTCCATGGATTTTGAGTGAAAACTTAGAGGGTTAATTATTAAAATGATGTTTGAAAAGAGAAAATAAGATGAAATCAATAATTTTGGAGATAATATTGAGCAAAAACTTGAACAAATAAAATCAACACAGAAACTGATGAATTATTTCTCAGTTTCAGGCGTGTTGACAACAGCTGAAACAGAACCGCAGATCAACAGCTCTGAGTGTATTACATGGAACAGTGCTGGCAGGACAACCTCTTACAGAACTGCTGACAGTGCTGATGATTATTGTTTGAGGCCTTAATCAGTATGTTTAAATCTTTTATCTCCTCATATCTCAAGAGAGTTAAGAGAATAAAGCTCACCATGAGTCTCAAAATGATAAACCTTCTTAGAAAGGAACATATCAGTTACACAAGGAGTGAAAGCCAGAGCATCCTGTGGTTGGCCACAGTCAGTCTGTGGGTGTGTGTGTGTGTGTGTGTGTTTAATGCTGAAACTTCCCTTCTAACCTCTTTTTACTGTCCTCCCTGTATGTGTCAAATATTTACAGTGTCATTTATAATCTGAAGCAATACTAAATATTTAACTAGCCCATCAGACTAATTCATAAATGTGTATCAGTCTGGAACCACTCAGTTCATTTTCTGTTTCCGAAAGGGCAGAGACAACCAATCAGAGCAACGAAACGTCGTCCTGTCAGAAGTCCAGCAAACACAGCACTTGTTGGTTTAAAGGTTGTGCCTCAGAATGTATCCCTGACACTTTTCCAGAGCTTTCTACCTGTGAAATCAGCTCTGTGAACCTGTGATAGGAATCGTTTTTATTCAACGAACACAGAAGTTAAAATCCAGTCAAACACATTGTGAGCTGTTGTGAAATCTTTTCAGGATCTGAGTGACTCAGCTGACATCATCATCGTCATCATCATCGTCTTCATCGTTATGGAGATGAGGACGTTGTTGGCCGTTGTGAAGTCCGAGGTGAGACGCCAGATTGAGCCAGTATGCTGCTGTGTTAACATACATGTTCTGTCAGGAACCACAAAACACAAAGCTCTGACATTATGTAATTTCTGCTGTTTTAATACCATTTTGTTCCAGTATTCAGTGGCATTTCAGACCCGGTTTGGTCCAAACTTTCAGCCTTTTCAGGTTGATCCAGGTAACAGGAGTGAAACTTCCTCCGGAGATATTTACACTGAGAAACCCAAATGATCCGGATCAAATGTCCCTTGTGTGACAAACCCGAACCTTTAGGCGATATTCTCTGAGGGGTTGACTACGAAGCAGCTGACTGGGTTAGCGAGGTGTGTTCTCTCTCTCTCTTTTAACCTGATGATCTTTTAACCGATGATCTCTGATTGGAGGTTTAGGGTTTGTCGAGCCAGCTACCGTAAGAAAGCCTCGCTGTGTGGAACCTGCTCGTAGTTCCCCCCTCTGCTGTTTTGATCCCGGTTTGGTGCAGTGCTCTCTGGTGTTTAGTATTGATGTGACTTTCTCCTTCTGTTTTTTCAGATCTGTCGGGGAAGCAGTTCACTTTTCCCAGCGTCAAAGGTAAAAATCTGCCCCACGTTGTTCTCCAGAACCACTCTCATCTCCACCATGACCATCTGTCTTCGCTACTTCTCCCAGCTGAAACGGGCGCAGGGACTATTTTCTTTGGCAACCCGTGACCACGACAATGCTCTGATGCTGACCAAGAACATCCAGGCATCCTGTAGAACCCAGCAGAACCCTGCAGAACCTTGTATAACCCTGTAGAACTCAGCAGAACCCTGTAGAACCCTGTAGAGTCCTGCAGAACCTTGTCGAACCCTGTGGAACCCAGCAGAACCCTGTAGAACCCTGTAGAGTCCTGCAGAACCTTGTCGAACCCTGCAGAACTCAGCAGAACCCTGTAGAACCCTGCAGAACCTTGTCGAACTCTGTAGAACTCAGCAGAACCCTGTAGAATCCTGCAGAACATTGTCGAAGCCTGTAGAACTCAGCAGAACCCTGTAGAGTCCTGCGGAACCCTGTGGAACCCAGCAGAACCCAGCAGAACCCTGTCGAGTCCTGCAGAACCCTGTGGAACCCAGCAGAACCCTGTTGAGTCCTGCAGAACCCTGTGGAACCCAGCAGAACCCAGCAGAACCCTGTCGAGTCCTGCAGAACCCTGTGGAACCCAGCAGAACCCTGTGGAACCCTGTGGAACCCAGCAGAACCCAGCAGAACCCTGTAGAATCCTGCAGAACCTTGTCGAACCCTGTGGAACCCAGCAGAACCTTGTCGAACCCTGTGGAACCCAGCAGAACCCTGCAGAACCTTGTCGAAGCCTGTAGAACTCAGCAGAATCCTGTCGAGTCCTGCAGAACCCTGTGGAACCCTGCAGAACCTTGTCAAACCCTGTGGAACCCTGTGGAACCCAGCAGAACCCTGTCGAGTCCTGCAGAACCCTGTGGAACCCAGCAGAACCCAGCAGAACCCTGTCGAGTCCTGCAGAACCCTGTGGAACCCTGCAGAACCTTGTCAAACCCTGTGGAACCCTGTGGAACCCAGCAGAACCCTGTCGAGTCCTGCAGAACCCTGTGGAACCCAGCGGAACCCAGCAGAACCCTGTTGAGTCCTGCAGAACCCTGTGGAACCCAGCAGAACCCAGCAGAACCCTGTCGAGTCCTGCAGAACCCTGTGGAACCCAGCAGAACCCTGTGGAACCCAGCAGAACCCAGCAGAACCCTGTTTTATACAGGGTAAAACCATAGCAATGACGTCAGAAATCACAGGCACGCGCGCAGACGTGACCTCTGACCCCGCCCACCGCAGGCGGACGTGTTAGAGGACTGCGGTTCACCGCAGAGAGGAGAGCTTTCACCGCCCGCAGTGAAGAGGAGGTCTCCGGTGTCCCGGTGTCCCGGTAAGACATTCAGACAAAATCATTTTTATGAAACATCATCATTGAAAATCTACAACTTCAGAAACTACAGCTAGTCGTCAAACACCGTGTGGATGAGTCTCCAGTCCCTCAGGCTTTCTTATTTAAATAGAAATAACACTTTTCAATCTTCCGAAACCACCTAAATGTGAAGCAGATTACTGGATGGATTTCACTCTGCGTTGTTCTGCGTGTTGGCTTCTGCTGAAGTGCAGAGACGTTAAATTGTCCGAGTTTTAAAGGGAGTCTGGTCCGGCTCGTCCAGAGCAGCTCAGCCCGGGCAGAGCGCCCGTCCGCCGGGCTGAGCTGCAGGACCGACACGGATCAATATTTCATGTGATTCTTCACTGTAACAGACTCTGCTGAAACAACTATTAGGATGTTTTTACAAAAACGTTTTTAGTCTGTAATTAGAGTTTTTATAGTGACAAAATCTGCCACTGAAGGAACTTGTTTCTATGATTTCATTTTTCTCCTCCATGTATTCTTGTCTTATAGAGACGCTGATCTCCATATTCTATTGAAAATATATATATATATATATATATATATTTATATAATGACCCGGCTCACACTATTTAAGAGCTGTTTGTTGTGCAGTAACTTCTTAAAGTAAGAAAGAAATGAGTTGTTTGGTCTTGAGACGATCCTGTTGAGTTTCTTCAGGAAATCTCACATTTCAAACATCTGATTTGGAAGCAAAACCCACAATAAGACTTCACAGATACATAAAAATCTCTACATGTTGTTCTGTGCTGGTCTGCACCTGAACTCTCTGCTCTCTTATTTAAATGTGAATCATTCGTATGTTATTGGCAGTTTAAATAAAGTTATTATAATGAGAAGCTGGAGACTGTTCAGAGTTCACTCAGCTCTACCTCGGTTGGCGTGAAGGAATTTCTCCACCCAGTCCGTCTGTCGTCACACCTCCACGCACCTACCTGTCCACGCACCTACCTGTCCACGCAAACCTGTCCACGCACCTACCTGTCCACGCACCTACCTGTCCATGCACCTACCTGTCCACGCACACCCAAGAGACACAGCACTGAGCTCGTTTGACAGTCTGTACAGAAAGTCGCAGAAACGTTCACTTCCTGTCGGATCAAATCTGATTCAATCAAAGTAACTGTTGTTTTAATGACGATCAGGGGTTAAAATACTGTGAGGACGTTTATTCTTTAAACTAAACTACTGATTATTTCATTATTGATCAAACTGTCCCATTATTTCCTAGATTCTTCTTTTTGTCAGATGTTTAGGTTAAAGGGGCTGGGCAGTAAAATGACAACGATAATTATCTCGATGTCATAAAAAACGTTAGATATTAAACAAAAGAAGAAGAGGAAGAAGACGCTCCTCCAGGGCCGCCCTCTCGCCCGTGGATCATAAAGAGAAGTGGATACAGCGTTGGAGTCCGGGCCTCGTTCATTCCTATGGAAGTTGCTCAGTGGCGCATGAAGCAAACATCCGGGTATTCAGGATGTGGAAGTTTCAGATTTTCTTTCTGTTGGGTCCATAGAGCATGCGCACTAGCGTTTCCTTAAGTCCCGCCTCCCAGCCGCTCACCGGCAGACTAAAGAACCTCTGGATCCAGCTGTTAGTGCTTTACAACCTTTAGGACCTGATGATTTAAATATGATTCAAGTGTCTGAACTGGGAAGTTGATATCCCCCCAAAAGATGTATCCATTGAGTTACAGACGTCTCTTTCTCAATGTGAGTCAATGGTTAAAAGTCTTTTTGGGCCCAATGGCATCACGTGACGGACCCGGAAGTTGTAATTCCACTGTTTGGCCGCTATGTCAAATTGGCTTCAAGGTGCGGTGCACTTCCTGGGGGCTTGTCTCGGCCCCGGCAGGGTGCTGGGATCGGGCCCAGCGGGAAGCAGCTAAGGCTGACAACGATGGCGCCATATCCCTCGCTTCGTCCTCCGGTGAGCCTGTTGTAAGGGACGACAGGGAAAATGTCCTTTCGAGAACATAATGAACATATATTACATCTGTTTAAACTCTGACCTCAGATCTGCTGCTGGCAGTGTGTTTTAAATAAAATCAACTGCCAATAAACTGAAACTGAGTTCAACTTAATGTTCTTGAACGCGACTCAAAGACGCATTCATAAAGGGAAATACCACACACACACACACACACACACACACACACACACACTAAACACACCAGAGTCACAGGACATGACTCTGTTATGACTCAACACTGAAACATCTGCTGATACAAATATTCAACTTCTTCTTCACTGTTGTTAAATCCTGTGTGTTAATGTCTCACACTAACAGACTGATTCACATCCTTGAATCCTGAAGGTCCTGATTCAAAACTTTTAAGGTAATCAGCTTAAAATGATGAGTGTGTGTGTGTGTGTGTGTGTGTGTGTGTGTGTGTGTGTGTGTATTCATCCCGACTCTTTCAACATGATGTTTTGGATATAAAAACATTAAAGCAGAAATTATTAAATGATTAGTTGATGGACAGAAAAACAACCAACAACTATGTTGTTAGTTGATTAAGGAAACTGAATATCTTTGTGTTGAACCATTAATCAATTGTCCCGACAGGCGGCAGCTGATTGGATGTTTAAAATAAACAAAAACCTCCAGTCCCGTCACTCTGCAGCTTCTCGTCGTCATGTCAGCCAAAACCAAATGGGGGGCGGTGAAGGATCGTGTGACAGGAAGTCCCGCCCACGACCCAGACGCCACGCTGGAGGCGAATCTGGAGAACGCCGACCCCGAACTCTGCATCAGACTGCTGCAGGTAGGACTGCTGCCACCTGGTGGCCACGGCAGGAACTTCACCAAACCTTTAAGATAACTAGGAATGAACTGGATTCAGAACCAGCAGCCTCTCTGAGATCAATATGTTGTTGATATTTGGTATTGATCCAGCAGCACTGAGCTGATCTCAGCTGTTAAACAGCTACACCTGCTGAATAGTTTCAGACGCTTAAACTAAACTGGAGATCCGGTCTGACGTCCCCTCCAGGTCCCCACTGTGGTGAACTACTCTGGCTTGCGGCGGCGGTTGGAGGCCAGCGATCAGGCCTGGATGGTGCAGTTCCTGGAGCTGCGTGGTCTGGACCTGCTGATGGAGGCGTTGGAGCGACTGTCTGGTCGCGGCTGCGCTCGTATCGCAGACGCTCTGCTGCAGCTCACCTGTGTTGCCTGTGTCCGAGCTGTCATGAACTCATCCGAAGGACTTCACTTCATCCTGGACAACCAGGGCTACGTCAGGACCCTGACCCAGGGTGGGTCCACCTGTGTCCACCTGTGTTTACCTGCGTCCCTGTGTTTACCTGCGTCCCTGTGTTTACCTGTCTCTGTGTTTACCTGTCTCTGTGTTTACCTGTCCCCTCAGCTCTGGACACGTCTAACGTCATGGTAAAGATGCAGGTGTTTGAGCTTCTGGCGGCTCTCGCTCTGTTTGACCCTCAGGGACACCACCTGGCCCTGGACGCCCTGGATCACTACAAGGTGCAACACCTGCTCACAGAGAGTCAGTTCTTCATTTTAAAGGGTCCCAATCATAACATATATTCCCGTACTTGTCCATCATATTTTATTTATTGATTTGTGATCAGTGGAATTTAACCTGAGTTTCTCAAAGTATCAGTATCGCTGGTTCGATCCCTTGCTTGCACGGCTGCAGACTCTCAGTCCGGCTTTATATGTCTTCTTTCCCGCCAAATTTCGGCTGAAAGTGGCTCAAATTCAAGTTTAAATGTGAAAGTTTCAAGGTTGAAACCGCAGAAGGAAATGAAAAATGGCTAAATGTGTCTTAGTTCTGTATATCTTACATTCAAATCCAGACCCATATATTGACCAAAGAGCACCAGTGCCACAGTCAGTGCTGCACATTTGAATAAAGCTGAAGCAGACTGAGGTGGTGAGTCAGCAGCGAGCAGGACTGAAACGTGTCTTTGTTCTGAGTTATCAGGGTGCGACTGCCGATAAGATCAGAACAAACACCCCACATCACTTTCACATGTCGGGCGTGTCGCTGGCATCGACTTCGCCCAGACTCGTTTTCCCCCTCTATGAACACAGAACTGAGGCATGATGGGATACCCCCCCCCCCCCCCCCCCCCCATCTTCTCTGGAAACTATAAATGTCTTCAAAAAAATACAAAACACAAAACATGGTGTTCTTCATGATGTGTAAATATTTAAAGTGAAATGGCTGATTTATAGAACAAACCTGAGATCTTTTATTTCAGTTTTGTTCCTGTTTGTGTTCAGAGTCTGAAGAAGCAGCAGTACCGCTTCAGTGTGGTCATGAACGAGCTTCACGGCACCGATAACGTCCCATACATGGTGACGCTGATGAGCGTCGTCAATGTTCTCGTGCTGGGACAAGAAGACCTGAGGAAGAGGGACCGAGTGCGTCAGGAGTTCATCGGTACGACAGTACATCACTGATAATACTGATCATAGTGACAATAGTGATAATACTGAGTGGAGTGATGATCTATTGATTGAACTATTGAAGTTAAACATTTGGACCATAATATCTGTAATAATAACGCCTCACGCTTGTAAAGGATGTTGTATTGTTTCAGGTGGTTGCTATGGTGTTTGTAAATGGCATATTTTTGTTCTGTTGCCATGGAAACTGTAGAATCAAATTCAAGTGAAAATTATTAAAACATGTTAGAAACATGTTGTTTCAGGACTGCAGCTGCTGGATCTCCTGCCCAGACTGAGGTACTGACTTTGTTCTGTTAATACAATCTCTCCAATAATCAATAATCAACATGTCCGTCAGTTTGTGTCTCTCTCGGTCTCCAGGGAGACGGAGGACCAGGACCTGAACATCCAGTGTGATGCGTTCGAGGACTCACTGACGGAGGACGAGGACGAGATGGAGAGACTGTATGGAGGCATCGACATGAGCAGCCACCAGCAGGTCTTCACCTCGCTCTTCACCAAGGTAACTCACCTGCAAAATAACTCCACCTTCACCTCCACCTTCAACATCAACACCTCCTCCTTCACTTTCAACACCTCCACCTCTACCTTCACCTTCAACATCAACACCTCCTCCTTCACTTTCAACACCTCCACCTCTACCTTCACCTTCAACATCAACACCTCCTCCTTCACTTTCAACACCTCCACCTCTACCTTCACCTTCAACAACAACACCTCCTCCTTCACTTTCAACACCTCCACCTCTACCTTCACCTTCAACAACATCAACACTTTCACCTTCACCTTCAATATCTTCACCTTCACCTCCACCTTCACCTTCAACTTCACCTTCAACATCAACATCAACACCTTCACTTTCACCTTCAACATCTTTAACTTCACCTTCAACATGTTCTACTCATTCACCCGGAGTGTACCTGTCCCCCCCAGGTGTCCAGCCGTCCGTCCTCTGTCCAGCTGCTGTCCATCCTCCAGGCCTTGCTGTTGGTGGATCCAGACAGAGCTGAGGTCTGGTCAGCTCTGGAGCTGCTGACTGATAGAGCCACCCTGCTGTCCCAGGACTGTAAGTCTGACCAAACACATTCTTTCTTCCACTGTTGGAACAACTCTAAAAACAGGTAAGTCATCAGGGGAATCTAGACCTCATCCAGGACCCAAGATGGACCAGGATTAAAATAAATAAATTATACTGATGGTCTTTGGTAGTGTCATGCGGGTCATGTTGGGGTCAGCCTTCCACAGATCTGTGTCTGAATACCTGTGGCCACCCCTGCTCTCACTCTGCTCACTACAGCCTGTGTGCTTTGTAGCTGACGTAGATTCTGCCGACTGTCTGCTGGAGAGGCTCCTCCCCCACAAGTTCCTCTCAGCCAATCACAAGATCCAAACCATCGACAGGGCGGTGCAGACTCGGCTGGTAGATGGTCCTCCTGGCCAATCAGAGCCCCAGTGCCCCAAAGACGTCTTGACAACTGATGCTTCAACAGCGTCTTCTCAAGCTCCTTCCTCTGCTACTCCATCTGCTCCTGCTTCCCCCTTACCTGGTGTAGGAGCTCCTCCCCCTCCCCCTCCTCCCCCTTTACCTGGTATGGGAGCTCCTCCCCCTCCTCCCTTACCTGGTATGGGAGCTCCTCCCCCTCCTCCTCCCTTACCTGGTATGGGAGCTCCTCCCCCTCCTCCCTTACCTGGTATGGGAGCTCCTCCCCCTCCTCCTCCCTTACCTGGTATGGGAGCTCCTCCCCCTCCTCCCTTACCTGGTATGGGAGCTCCTCCCCCTCCTCCCTTACCTGGTATGGGAGCTCCTCCCCCTCCTCCTCCCTTACCTGGTATGGGAGCTCCTCCCCCTCCTCCCTTACCTGGTATGGGAGCTCCTCCCCCTCCTCCAGGTGACATCATCGTAGCCCAGGCAGTTCAGGGTCTGGGCAGGTCATACCACAGCCCCTCCCCCTGTCCCACCCTCCGTATGAAGAAGCTGAACTGGCAGAAGCTCCCGTCCAGGACGGTGGCAGGTCAGTGTTGTAGTCCATCCTGTGTGGACTAGGTCAGATCCAGGGCCCTGGACTCTGGTGTTGTGTTTATATAAACGTGTTTAAGTCTGTTTGTCTCCCTGTAGCGCATCAGTCCTTGTGGACGTCGGTGTCTTTAGATTCGATGGAACCAGATTACTGCAGCATCGAGCAGCTCTTTAGTCTTCCTCCTACTGAGACCAAGACCAGAACCAAAGCCAAGACTGAGCCCAAAGAGGTACAGCAGGTTTGACTCAAAAACCTTGTGTCCTGTTCTTGGCTGTGGGTGGAGAACGGACAACATTAATGTCTTCTTCTTTGTCCTGTTCACTTCGTCACAGATTTCCTTCATCGATGCCAAGAAAAGTCTCAACCTCAACATCTTCCTGAAGCAGTTTAAATGGTGACCATTTCTTTTTCTCAGTCTATCAGCCAATAGAAACAGATGTCTGCAGTGACATCACCAGGTGAAAGACAGATGAACTGCCCCACCTGTCCTTTCCTTGTCTCTGCCTCGTCCTTTACCTGTCTGTTTCTGCACCTGTCATTTTCTTTGTCCTACTTGTCCTCTGCCTGCTTCACTTGTCATTCACCTGTCCCATCTGTCTCACCTGTTCTTCACCTGTCCTTTATTTGTGCTTTGTTTTCTACCTGACCTGCTATACCTAACCATTTTCCTGCCTCACTTGTCCTTTACCTCGCTTGTCTTTGCTGTACCTGTCCTTTTTCCCACGTCACCTGTTATTTTTACCACTACATGTCCTCTAACTGCTTCACTTTACCTATGTACCTGTTTCGTGTCTGTCTCTCCTGCAGTTCCCATGAGGACTTTGTGTCTCTGATCCGGAGAGGGGACAGGTCCAGGTTTGATGTGGAAGTCCTGAAACAGCTGGTCAAACTGCTGCCAGAGAAACATGAGGTCAGAGGTCACATGGGCACAAAAACACTTTCACATTAATTTACCAAACCTTATATTTATCTTATTTACCTACCTTTGCTTC
This sequence comes from Lateolabrax maculatus, assembly GCA_031216445.1. Classification (NCBI taxonomy): domain Eukaryota; kingdom Metazoa; phylum Chordata; class Actinopteri; order Acropomatiformes; family Lateolabracidae; genus Lateolabrax; species Lateolabrax maculatus. The sequence continues at coordinate 335,521 of CM062212.1, read as the reverse complement.
TCTAGTCTCACCTCCCATACCTGTCCGTCCCATCTCACTTTGACCTGTTCTTTTCATGCTGTACCTGAATTTAACGTATCATCTGTCCTTCTCCTGTCTTACCTGTTCTCAACATGTCTCACTTGTTCATCTATCTCACTTCTTGCCCCATCCGACCTTTTTGTGAGCTGTCCCTTATACCTTTTGTTCTTTACTTTTCTATCGTCATTTTCTTGCTCCACTTGTACCTGTCCCACCTGTCTTTTGCTTGTTAAATCTGTACTGCACCAATTTTTTTCTTATGTCATTTGTTGTCCCTGCTCAGGTAGAGAACCTGAAATCTCACCAGACAGACAGGGACAAGTTGGCCTCAGTGGACCAGTTTTACCTGCAGCTGCTGGATGTCCCCAGGTAGGACAACAGCACCACCTGCTGCTCAAATAAGACACTACCCTCGGGTAACAGACACACCTAGGCTTAGTCCTAGCAGGTCTTCATGAGTCCCAGATTCCCAGATCTTCCTCAGTTCTCCATAACGACAAACTAGTTTCTAACCAGTGATTTACATAAACAAATCTCAGCATGTAAAGACTTCAGTGATTGTAAATCTGTTGCTAGGAGACAATCTACAGCAGCGTCCAATCAGGAGCCATCAGCTCTGTAAACAGGAAGTCAATGTAGCATCACGAGTTAGCATAACTTCCAAACACAACAGTTTCAGACTAAAAGACAAATTAATTTACTTCTGATCAAAGTTATATTCACCCATACTGTGTGTGTGTGTGTGTGTGTGTCGGTCTGTGTGTGTGTGTAGTTACTCTCTGAGGATAGAGTGCATGTTGCTGTGCGAGGACAGCAGCGGTGTGTTGGAGACTCTCAAGCCCAAAGCTGAGCTGCTGGACCGAGCCTGCCAGAGTCTGTATACACACTAGATACACACCACACACTACACACTACACACTAAACACACACAACACGAACAGAATACACACTGAATACACACTACGTGTGTGTGTGTGTGTGTGTGTGTGTGTGTGTGTGTGTGTGTGTCTGAAGGCAGAGTGTTCAAGCTCATTAATGGAGCTAGGCTAGCAGCCCCCCCTGCTTCCAGTCTTTGTGCTAAGCTAGGCTAACTACATCCTGGATCTGTGTAAAATATATATTGAATAGTTATAAAGTTGATGATGATGATAATGATAATAATAATAATAATAATAATAATAATGATAATGATGATGTTTGTTTGATGATTTATTCTTTCTTATATGAAGGTGTGTTTGTGTGTCCAGGTGTGAGGGAGAGCACTCGTCTGCCCAGCTTCTGTAAACTCATCCTGAGTGTTGGAAACTTTCTCAACTACGTGAGAACCTTCACACAATATAGATATAGATATAGATAGATAGATAGATAGATAGATAGATAGATAGATAGATAGATAGATAGATAGATTACTTTATTCATCCCCGAAGGGAAATTAGGTCATCATAGCAGCCGGTATATTTAAATACAATAAAATACAATACAATAGAATAAAATAGAATAAAATAGAATAAAATTAAATGTTCCAGTATATGGAGCGGAGTGTTGTACAGGGTACACAGTGCAAGGAGACTATAAAGATAAAGATATAAAGACTCTATCCTACACACAGACACACACACACACATATATTGTCTATAATATACGTTCATATATTTGTTTATGTCACGTTGATAACAGTTTGTTTATTGGTATTATAAGTGTATATAATTCGTTAATTTATTCACCTGTCTGCTGTCTGTTGGTGTCTGACTGAATCTGATCTGATGTCACTTGTTGTTCTGTGATGTCATCAGTCATTGTGTGATGTCATCATATCAGGGGACTCACACTGGAAACGCCGAAGGGTTTAAGATCAGCACTCTGCTCAAACTGACCGAAACTAAAGCCAACAAGTCCAGAATCACCCTGCTGCACCACATCCTGCAGGTAACCCTTGAAACACATAGTTAATGAGGTCATAGACAGACAGACAGGTGGACATCCTGCAGGTAACCCTGGAAACAGACAGGTGTTAACAGTTGATTATGAGGTGTTAATTGTTTTATTTCTTAATGAAACCGTGTTGCAGGTGTGACTGATTCTCTCTGATTCAGAGCTCAGTTTACTTTGAAACAACAGTTAGTGCGTTGAGTGTTAGAAAGTTTACACAACAGAAACCAGTTCTTCATGAATCTTAAAAAACTTCACTCTGAAACCTCCTCAGTGACCTGTTCAGGTCATGGAAAACTCCTGGAACAGTTTCAATGACTCCTGGAACTTTCTTAATGACCTTTCTTTGATTTCCCCCTTTAAAAGCAGCACTGTGTACCATGTGTTCAAGCTCTTTTATAACTCTGCTGCTGTTTGTGTGACGGACAGGAGGCGGAGCAGAACCATCCGGACCTGCTGAACCTGGCGGATGATTTGGAGATCTGTGAAAAGGCTGCTGGGTAAACGGATCAAAGACTTAACTCTTTCCACAGGGACGGGGAACCTTTGGAGGACCTCCGTGGGTTCCCACTGCAGGGACCAGGGTCTACATTAGGTTCTGGGGACATTATTATACCCCCACAAAGTCCCTGCTCGGGAAGGTAGTACTTTCAAAAATAACAGGAACTTTGGGGGTGGGACTTGCAGTGCTGAACGTTTCTGATTGGTCGAGTACTCGCAGCATTTTATTTCAGCCACCAGTTTTAAAAATCTGCAGCTGCAAACCAGCTTGTTTTTGTACATTGTACTTCGACACATCATGGACAGAAGACAGCATACGACGGATGGACAGACGACCAAGTCCAGTTGTGTATTCATGCGCAGAAATGACGTGTAAAAACAGTTAGCGATTTATCTTTGGTTTTTAGGCAACGTTTGAAACACAGACAACAATGAGCTGAAGGAGCCTTTGAGTTCCTTGAAAAGTAGTTCCTGGGACTAAAAGATCTGCTACTTTGGGTGGAAATGCAACTTTTGTTACTTTCTATTGATTTTGGTAAAACAGACATGTGAGTGAGGAGTCTGCCAGGAGAACATCTCTTACTTCAGGTATCAGAAACTTGATTTAAAGTCATCAGCAGTTGTTAGGAAAATGTTATTCATTGTGACAGAAGCACTGAGAGACTTTTAAATCTTTGAGAGACAATTGCCCTCTTGAAAATAAATGAAAAAAGTTCTTCTGTACGAACAAAATGAAGATTAAACAGCAGAGATTTCTAACACCTGATGAGTTTCTTCATAATCAGACAGCAGAAAGTCTAAGATCTGTAATCAGAAGTAAATAAAAAACATTTCATTCTGATTCCAGGTGTTGGACAGGTGTTGAACAGGTAATGGACAGGTAATGGACAGAAGTTGGACAGGTATGGGACAGATGTTGTGTTTGTTTGTGTCTGCAGGTTCAACCTGGAGTCGATTCGGTCTGAAAGCAACACTCTGATCAAACAGCTGAAAAACTCTGAGAGGAAAGTTTCATCTTCATCTGAGGACCTGAAGGAGCAGTACCTGTCCGCCATACAGGTACGAGTACTAGACTCCGCCCCCTGCTTATACTGGTCATCACCAGCGTTCATTTTGCTTTTTATTTTTACAATAATCTGATTTTTAGGACCCACGAACAGACAGAATAACGGGTGTCAGAGTGTATTTTCCTGTTGTGAGTTGTCATCTTCTTCTGTGGTGTGTTTTCAGGACAGCCTGCAGGCGTGTGAGCAGCTGCAGCAGCTGTTGTCCTCGGTGGAGGACAAGAGGATGGATCTGTCCGTCTACCTGTGTGAGGACAGCAGCAGCTTCTCCATCGACGAACTCTTCAACACCATCAAGACCTTCAGAGGACTCTTCCTCAGAGCCATTAAGGTCAGCAGCCAATAACAGGCCAGCATGTTCAGCAGCCAATCAGAGAGCAGCAACAATTTAAGATATTCTAAGAGTCACTGAGAGAACACTTAGAGATCTGAGATCTTCTCTGATTGGATGATGCATTAAAAAGAATTAATTATCAATCACTTCCTGATGTTATCGATGATGATTCTCCGTCAGGAGAACGAGAGTCGCAGGCAGCAGGAGAAGAGGAGGAAGCAGCAGGAGGAGGAGAGGAAACACAAAGGAGACACCAACAAAATCAGTGAGTCAAACACTATCATTCCACCATAAATCTACACCGTAAATTCAGTCTGCAGACACATCAACAGGTCATGTGATTCTCAACAAATCATTTTGAGCTCCAAATGACTTAAAGAAAGAAATGTACAACTTTCTGTTTTAAATAATCTTCTGTGACTGAATCTGAATCCATCGGCCAATCAAAGCCTGCAGAGCCCACTGAACATATAACGAGAAAATATCTGAACGATAAAATACCTCAACGATAAAATACCTCAAAAATCAAGATCTCATCAAAAAATATCTCAACAAAAAAATATAACAGCAAAATATCTAAGGGACAAAATATCAAAGACAAAATGTCTCAAAATATTGCAACAGCAAATTATCTCCTAAAAATATCTCAAGATAAATTACCTCAAAAAACACAATCTCAACAACAAAATATCTCAACAATAAAAGATGTCAACGACAATTTTTCTTGGTCACAGAAAAAAGTTACTGGCCAAAGTAAGTTTTACATTTTTTTTAAAAGCAAAGTACCTGGAATAAAAAGATGTGAATGTTGAAGACATCTCTGTCCTTCAGTCAGGAGGGACGTGTCCAACCAGGACGAAGGCTGCATCATCGACAACCTGCTGGCTGAGATCAGGAAGGGCTATAACCTGAAGAAGACCAGACCCCGAGCTGAGAGGGGCAGCAGAGTCCCCGGTGAGGACTGTGGTGGACTCTGGTGGACTCTGGTCTTTGACTGTAAAGTTTTTGAACGTGTGTTTGACTGTGTTGTCGTTGTCAGATCATCCCGAGATCATGCAGAGGTCATTGGCTGTGGATGAGTCTGACTCGTCTGTTTCCAGCCAATCAGAGAAGCCTGCAGATCCATCAGAGACAGTCCAGCTTCCCACAGATCCAATAGCTGAAACAAGACCAGAACCAGGGTCAGCTGAGAGTGACGGAGGCCCCCCAGAGACCCAGAACCCCTCTCAACCCTCCACCTCTACTGCTGCTGACAACGAGGTGGACCAGAGCCAGACCAGAGTCCAGGACTCTGGTCCTGACCCAGACACCAGAGACAGAGGTCCTGCAGGAGAGGAGGTCCAGCTCAGACCAGAGGAGTCCGGAGAAAAAAAAGTAAACTGGAACGAGGAGTCTGAGTTTGAAGAGATCATATCGTCTGAAGCGAGAAGAACCGAACACAACAATGATCCAGATTCTGGTCCAAGCGAACCAGCAAAGAGGTCCAGGACAGGTCCACCAGGTAAAGACTGAACTGTGTTGTGGTTTGGTTCTTAGAAACAAACTGAAACTTGATATTTATTATTCACATGAACACAGAACAGAGTCACTTGAGGCGGTTCAGGCATCTCATCAGGATGCCTCCTGGGACCCGGGGTCCCCCAGGGACGGATGGATGGATGATGGATGATGATGATGGATGAATGGATGGATGAATGGATGATGGATGATGATGGATGGATAGATGGATGATGATGGATGGATGAATGGATGGATGATGGATGAATGGATGATGGATGATGATGGATGGATAGATGGATGGATAGATGGATGGATGATGGATAGATGGATGATGATGGATAGATGGATGGATGATGGATAGATGGATGATGATGGATAGATGGATGGATGGATGATGGATAGATGGATGATGGATAGATGGATGATGGATGGATCGAAGATGGATGGATAGATGATGGATAATGGATGATGGATGGATCGAAGATGGATGGATCGAAGATGGATGGATAGATGATGGATGGATAGATTGATGGATAGATTGATGGATGACGTTCTCTGACGTTCTCTGACGTTCTCTGACGTTCTCTGATGTGCTTTAGTTTGACACATCAGGTGTGGACTGTAACACACCGGGGGAATTTCAGAATAAAAGCACTGTGAGTGGATGACGTAAGAACCAATCAGAGCGTGTGTTTGATCCGCAGGAGCAGACGCTGGATCCAAACACAAAACTAAGAGAGGATGTGTGTCGCACTGAGGTGAGTTCACACCCTGAGTTCAGCCTGTCAGGCTTCCTGTTCCTCACAGACATGAATTAGAAGTGAATTTCAGTCTGACTGTGAAGCTGAAGCCAATCAGCCTGAAAGGAGGCACCTGATTGGTGGGGGGGGGGGTACTGCTGAGAGGCCTGAATTCAGGGCAGAATAACAGATCATTACAAATTAATAAATGTTTGAATTTGTCTTTATAATACTCAGTGTGTGATCATATTCTTACTTTCTTCTTCTGTGGTTCCAGGTGACCAGAGGAGGACTCGTCTCCACGGGGACGGGACTGAATCTGTCGTGAAGAGAAACATGAAAAATAAAAGCTGATGATTGAGTGTTCCTGACAGCTGATTGGTTGTAAATGATGACAGTTTACCTGAGCAGACAGGTGTGATGACCTGGAGCGGGGACCTGCTGGTCTGATCCGGTCTGATCCGGTCTGATGGGGATTTGTTTCATGGTGTTTTTATTTCAAACGTTTAGTCGATCAGTTTGTTGACAGAATGAATCAGAAACTTTTGATAATCGATGAATTTCAGCAGGGAGGATTTAATGTTTTTCTTGTTTTAGAAACTATTTGAAGGTTTTTTCATGTTATTTTAAAGATAATTGATTGAGAAAATAATTGGAAAATGATCAATAATGAAACTAATGGTTAGTTGCAGTCCTGCTATAGACCAGTTTGGACGTTTCTATTTCTGCTGAACAGATGATTTCACTGTAGAAACGCATCCTTCAAAGTTCAGAAGGAGGTTTTGTTCTTTTCGAACAGATTCGGGATGATTAACGGGAACCTGCTGAGGTACAGGAAACGTCTTTATCACCTGTGTCATACTTCAAATTAAAAGCCTGCAGCTTGTCATCACTTCCAATGTTACAGAAGATTAAAATAAATCATTTTATTTCAGCTTCTTTTGTCTTACTGATTTAAACTGTGGAAACCTCCCAGCATCACCTGATGCACCTGAGTGGAGCTGCGTCCACCTGTGCAGGCAGGCCTGATGGAGATCGATTAAAGATGATTGATACAAATGATGATATATACTGTGTGTATATATATATATATATATCATATATTGAGGCAAATGTAAGACAGATGGCCGCCATGATGCGGCTCTGAGCCCGGTGGTCACGTTGAACTTCAAGGACCAGTCTGTAGGGGTTACTGCCATCTAGTGGTGAGGTTGCAGATCGCCACCATCTGAACACGCCTCTCCTCAGCCGGAGACGGAGCCCTTGTAGAGCTGTTTGGTTTGTCCGTTCTGGGCCACCGTAGAGACCTGGTGGCTCAACATGGCGGCTCTGTGGAACATGTAAATATGAGGGACTCCACCTCATCTCCCCTCATCTCCCCTCAGCTCCACCTCAGATCCCCTCAGCTCCACCTCAGCTTCCCTCAGCTCCCCTCAGCTCCACCTCAGCTTCCCTCAGCTCCCCTCAGCTCCACCTCAGCTCCCCTCAGTTCCACCACAGCTCCACCTCAGCTCCCCTCAGCTTCCCTCAGCTCCACCTCAGCTCCCCTCAGATCCCCTCAGCTCCACCTCAGATCCCCTCAGCTCCACCTCAGCTCCACCTCAGATCCCCTCAGCTCCACCTCAGCTCCCCTCAGTTCCACCACAGCTCCACCTCAGCTCCCCTCAGCTTCCCTCAGCTCCACCTCAGATCCCCTCAGCTCCACCTCAGCTCCACCTCAGATCCCCTCAGCTCCACCTCAGCTCCACCTCAGATCCCCTCAGTTCCACCTCAGATCCCCTCAGCTCCACCTCAGCTCCACCTCAGATCCCCTCAGCTCCACCTCAGCTTCCCTCAGCTCCCCTCAGCTCCACCTCAGCTCCCCTCAGTTCCACCACAGCTCCACCTCAGCTTCCCTCAGCTCCCCTCAGCTCCACCTCAGCTCCCCTCATCTCCCCTCAGCTCCACCTCAGATCCCCTCAGCTCCACCTCAGCTCCACCTCAGATCCCCTCAGCTCCACCTCAGCTTCCCTCAGCTCCCCTCAGCTCCACCTCAGCTCCCCTCAGTTCCACCACAGCTCCACCTCAGCTCCCCTCAGCTTCCCTCAGCTCCACCTCAGCTCCCCTCAGATCCCCTCAGCTCCACCTCAGATCCCCTCAGCTCCACCTCAGCTCCCCTCAGCTCCACCTCAGCTCCCCTCAGATCCCCTCAGCTCCACCTCAGATCCCCTCAGCTCCACCTCAGCTCCACCTCAGCTTCCCTCAGCTCCCCTCAGCTCCACCTCAGCTCCCCTCAGTTCCACCACAGCTCCACCTCAGCTTCCCTCAGATCCCCTCAGCTCCACCTCAGCTCCACCTCAGCTCCCCTCAGCTTCCCTCAGCTCCACCTCAGCTCCCCTCAGATCCCCTCAGCTCCACCTCAGCTCCACCTCAGATCCCCTCAGCTTCCCTCAGCTTCACCTCAGCTCCACCTCAGATCCCCTCAGATCCCCTCAGCTCCACCTCAGCTTCCCTCAGCTCCACCTCAGCTCCACCTCAGCTTCCCTCAGATCCCCTCAGCTCCACCTCAGCTTCCCTCAGCTCCCCTCAGCTCCACCTCAGCTCCCCTCAGCTCCACCTCAGCTCCACCTCAGCTCCACCTCAGCTTCCCTCAGATCCCCTCAGCTCCACCTCAGCTTCCCTCAGCTCCCCTCAGCTCCACCTCAGCTTCCCTCAGCTCCACCTCAGATCCACCTCAGATCCCCTCAGTTCCACCTCAGCTCCACCTCAGCTCCACCTCAGCTTCCCTCAGCTCCACCTCAGATCCACCTCAGCTCCACCTCAGCTTCCCTCAGCTTCCCTCAGCTCCAGCTTTCCTCCACCAATCTTAAAATCATCAATAATTTTCAATGTTATCAGCAGAAGGATCACAATGACGTCATTATCAATCTTCATATCATGACGTATTAACTTTTTGTTATTAACAGGTTCCCCGTGTGAGCTCTGAGGTGACGTCATCCCAAACCAGAGCGGCCCTCGCGAGGCGACGTCAGATCACGTGACTCGTCCAGAAAATATGAACTATTAATAATAATAATCCGATAATGAATATCGATAATAATATTGATGATGATGATTGTGTGTGTGTGTGTATGTTGAACAGGTTGATCAGCTGAAGATCATCAAACTACCGACACTCAGCCCGGAAACCAGCTGGCCTTCACAATAAGAGCCCAACAGACAGGTGAGAGCAGAACAATTTGAGGTGACGTGTTTTTTAAGTTCTGTTTAACGTGTCGGACCCCCAGGGTCCGGGCAGTTTCAGGGACCAGAGCCCAGGGACATACATCACATACAAGGAATTTGCTTGGGCGGACCCCCATGTGCTGATTGGACTGATCAGCCTGTTGATCACTTTCTGTCAGGACAAAGTGATCAATAATTTCAGACTGAGCAAAGAAATAAATGAACAGATATTAAAACTCAAATGTAAAAGCTGATGTTCAGACTGATCGCTCATCGTTTTCTGTCATCCAGTCAGTCAGACTTCTGGAGCCCTATATGATTTTCACCCTGGTGCTTTTATTTTGAAGGCTTCCCCGTTGCGCTTCCTGTGTCGTGGTCGGTGCCGCGGTGCGTCTTGACGCAGCGGGAGGCAGCCGGTGCGTCAGGAGGAGACAGAGATGCCATAGCAGCAGCATCACCGAGCGTCAGTCCGTCTCACCGGGAGGATCTTACTGTGGCTCTGATCCGCCTCTTGTCGGTCTGCATCCCCCCGGTACCGGCCCCGGCCCCGGGACGCCTCTCATGCTTTGTCCGTCTCGCAGCGCGTCAGTCCGGCTTTTAATCGGCGGAAAGAAGCGGCGGAGCGGCGGCAGCATCTGGAGCGGAGGTAAGAGCTGCTGGGGGGGGGGCAGGGCGTGGAGAGGAGGGAGACCGGTCTGTCTGTCTGTCTGCCTGTCTGTCTGCCGGCCCACCTGTCTGTCTGTCTGTCTGTCTCGGTCCTCCATCACCGGCTCCTCTCCGCGGCTGCAGGCCATAGCGGCTCCTCCTGTCCGGCCTGCAGCCGGGGATGAAGCACTGAGGCCCGGCTGCATGTTTGTGACGAGCCGCTCCGGTTCATCCGACATCCAGAGAGTGCGTGTGTGTGTGTGTGTGTGTGTGTGTGTGTGTGTGTGTGTGTGTGTTATCCCGGGTGTGGCTCGGTTCAGGTGAACCGGGCTGAACCTTGATAGTGATGAAGATAAAGATGATGATGTCACAGAGGTGAACAGGTTGACCTGATCCAGGACGCTTCCTGTCAGGTCACGTGATGAATGAAAGTCAAACACTCATAAACAGCAGCATGATTTTAAATCTATATTTATATATACTTATCTATATTTACTTTTACACACACGCGCAGTATTTATGTATATACAATATTATACATATATACAGTATTTATAAATATATATACAGTATTATACATATATGCAATATTATACAAATATAACAGTATCTATACATATATACTGTATACATACATTGTGTTACACATATATACATTATTTTTACATATAAACAATATTATACATACATACAGTATTTATACATATATGCTGTATTTATACATATATACAGTATTATACATATGCAGTATTATACATATATACTGTATTTATACATACATGGAACGCACAGCAGAACCGAAGACTCCATCTCTTAAACAAACTAACTCCGTTCTTTCTCTCAACAAATAAAACATATCTGGTTTCCTGTGATGTCACGTTCATCAGTCACCAATCATTCGTGTCGATACTGAACACGAGTGACTGACAGGAAGTTTCTGCTCGTTTCGAGTCTGTCGGACTCGTCAGCTCCTGAACCAGCGTCTGGGAGAGAGAACACAGAACACACAGAACACAGATACACAGAACACAGAACACAGATACACAGACACACAGATACAGAGATACAGAGAACAGAGAACACAGAACACACAGAACACAGAACACACAGAACACAGAACACACAGAACAGAGAACACAGATACACAGATACACAGATACAGAGAACACAGAACACAGATACACAGAACACAGAACACAGAACACAGATACACAGATACAGAGAACACAGACACACAGATACAGAGATACAGAGAACACAGATACACAGATACAGAGAACACAGAACACAGATACAGAGAACACAGAACACAGAACACAGAACACAGATACACAGAACACAGATACACAGATACACAGAACACAGATACATAGATACAGAGAACACAGAACACAGATACACAGAACACAGAACACAGATACAGAGAACACAGATACACAGAACACAGAACACATACAGAGAACACAGATACACAGATACAGAGAACACAGAACACAAAACACAGATACAGAGAACAAAGGACACAGATACAGAGAACACAGAACACAGAACACAGATACAGAGAACACAGAACACAGAACACAAATACACAGATACACAGAACACAGATACACAGACACACAGATACAGAGATACAGAGAACACAGAACACAGATACACAGATACAGAGAACACAGATACACAGATACAGAGAACACAGAACACAGATACACAGATACACAGATACAGAGAACACAGAACACAGAACACAGATACACAGAACACAGAACACAGATACACAGAACACAGAACACAGATACAGAGATACAGAGAACAGAGAACACAGAACACACAGAACACAGAACACACAGAACACAGAACACACAGAACACAGATACAAAGAACACAGATACACAGATACAGAGAACACAGAACACAGATACACAGAACACAGAACACAGATACACAGACACACAGTTACAGAGATACAGAGAACACAGAACACAGATACACAGATACAGAGAACACAGACACACAGATACAGAGATACAGAGAACACAGAACACAGATACACAGATACAGAGAACACAGATACACAGATACAGAGAACACAGAACACAGATACAGAGAACACAGAACACAGAACACAGATACACAGAACACAGAACACAGATACACAGATACACAGAACACAGATACATAGATACAGAGAACACAGAACACAGATACACAGAACACAGAACACAGATACAGAGAACACAGATACACAGATACAGAGAACACAGAACACAAAACACAGATACAGAGAACAAAGGACACAGATACAGAGAACACAGAACACAGAACACAGAACACAGATACACAGATACAGAGAACACAGAACACAGAACACAAATACACAGATACACAGAACACAGATACACAGACACACAGATACAGAGATACAGAGAACACAGAACACAGATACACAGATACACAGATACAGAGAACACAGATACACAGATACAGAGAACACAGAACACAGATACACAGATACAGAGGACAGAGAACACAGATACAAAGAACAACAGATACACAGATATGGAGAACACAGAACACAGATACACAGATACAGAGAACACAGAACACAGATACACAGATACAGAGAACACAGAACACAGATACACAGATACACAGAACACAGATACACAGATACAGAGAACAACAGATACACAGATACGGAGAACACAGAACACAGATACGGAGAACACAAATACGGAGAACAACAGATACACAGATACGGAGAACACAGATACAGAAAACAACAAATACACAGATACAGAGAACACAGATACGGAGAACACAGAACACAGATACACAAATACAGAGAACAACAGATACGGAGAACAACAGATACACAGATACGGAGAACACAGATACGGAGAACACAGATACGGAGAACTCAGATACGGAGAACAACAGATACGGAGAACACAGATACGGAGAACACAGATACGGAGAACAACAGATACACAGATACGGAGAACACAGATACGGAGAACACAGATACGGAGAGCAAAAGATACACAGATATGGAGAACACAGATACGGAGAACACAGATACACAGATACAGAGAACAACAGATACACAGATACGGAGAACACAGATACGGAGAACAACAGATACACAGATACGGAGAACACAGAACACAGAACACAGATACGGAGAACACAGATACGGAGAACAACACATACACAGATACGGAGAACACAGAACACAGATACGGAGAACACAGATACAGAGAACAACACATACACAGGTACGGAGAACACAGAACACAGATACGGAGAACACAGATATGGAGAACAACAGATACACAGATACGGAGAACACAGAACACAGATACGGAGAACACAGAACACAGATATGGAGAACACAGATACAGAGAACACAGATACACAGATACAGAGAACAACAGATACGGAGAACACAGATACGGAGAACACAGATACGAAGAACACAGATACAGAGAACAGAGAACACAGAACACAGATACAGAGAACAACAGATACACAGATACAGAGAACACAGATGCACAGATACAGAGAACACAGATGCACAGATACGGAGAACACAGATACGAAGAACACAGATACAGAGAACAGAGAACACAGAACACAGATACAGAGAACAACAGATACACAGATACAGAGAACACAGATACACAGATACAGAGAACACAGATACACAGATACAGAGAACACAGATGCACAGATAAGGAGAACACAGATACACAGATACAGAGAACAACAGATACAGATACACAGATATGGAGAACACAGATACACAGATATGGAGAACACAGATACAGAGAACAACAGATACAGATACACAGATATGGAGAACACAGATACACAGATATGGAGAACACAGATACGGAGAACACAGATACGGAGAACACAGATAAGGAGAACAACAGATACACAGATACAGATACACAGATACGGAGAACACAGATACACAGATAAGGAGAACACAGATACACAGATACGGAGAACAACAGATACACAGATATGGAGAACAACAGATACAAAGATACAGATACACAGATATGGAGAACACAGATACACAGATACGGAGAACACAGATACACAGATACGGAGAACAACAGATACACAGATATGGAGAACACAGATACGGAGAACAACAGATACACAGATATGGAGAACACAGATATGGAGAACACAGATACGGAGAACACAGATACACAGATACGGAGAACACAGATACGGAGAACAACAGATACACAGATACGGAGAACACAGATACGGAGAACAACAGATACACAGATACGGAGAACACAGATACGGAGAACAGCACATACACAGATACGGAGAACACAGATACAGAGAACACAGATACAGGGAACAACACATACACAGGTACGGAGAACACAGAACACAGATACGGAGAACACAGATACAGGGAACAACACATACACAGGTACGGAGAACACAGAACACAGATACGGAGAACACAGATATGGAGAACAACAGATACACAGATACGGAGAACACAGAACACAGATACGGAGAACACAGATACAGAGAACACAGATACACAGATACAGAGAACAACAGATACAGAGAACAACAGATACGGAGAACACAGATACGGAGAACACAGATACGAAAAACACAGATACAGAGAACAGAGAACACAGAACACAGATACAGAGAACAACAGATACGGAGAACACAGATACGGAGAACACAGATACGAAGAACACAGATACAGAGAACACAGAACACAGAACACAGATACAGAGAACAACAGATACACAGATACAGAGAACACAGATACACAGATACAGAGAACACAGATGCACAGATACAGAGAACACAGATGCACAGATACGGAGAACACAGATACGAAGAACACAGATACAGAGAACAGAGAACACAGAACACAGATACAGAGAACAACAGATACACAGATACAGAGAACACAGATACACAGATACAGAGAACACAGATGCACATATAAGGAGAACACAGATACACAGATACAGAGAACAACAGATACAGATACACAGATATGGAGAACACAGATACACAGATATGGAGAACACAGATACGGAGAACACAGATACACAGATACAGAGAACAACAGATACAGATACACAGATATGGAGAACACAGATACACAGATATGGAGAACACAGATACGGAGAACACAGATACGGAGAACACAGATACGGAGAACACAGATACACAGATACGGAGAACACAGATATGGAGAACACAGATACGGAGAACACAGATACGGAGAACACAGATACACAGATACGGAGAACACAGATACACAGATATGGAGAACAACAGATACACAGATATGGAGAACAACAGATACAAAGATACGGAGAACACAGATAAGGAGAACACAGAACACAGATACAGAACATAGAACACAGTTACAGAACACAGAACACAGATACAGAACACAGTTACAGAACACAAACACAGAACAGAGGTACAGAACACTGATACAAAACACATTTACAGAACACAGATACACAGATACAGAGAAAACAGATACAGAACACAGATACAGAACACAGAACACAGTTAAAGAACACAGAACAAAGATACAGAGAACACACAGAACACAGATACAGAGAACACAGATACAGAACATATATACACAGAACACAGATAAAGAACTGAGATACACAGATACACAGAACAGAACACAGATACAGAACACAGAACACAGTTAAAGAACACAGAACAAAGATACAGAGAACACACAGATACAGAGAACACAGATACAGAACACAGATTTAGAACACAAAATACAGATACAGAACACAGATGGAGAACACAGAACACAGATACAGAGAACACAGATATACAGAACACAGATACACAGACCACAGTTACAGAACACAGTTACAGAACACAGATACAGAACACAGATACACAGACCACAGTTACAGAACACAGTTACAGAACACAGATACAGAACACAGATACAGAGAACACTGAACACAAATACAGAGAACATAGAACAAAGATACAGGACACAGATTCACAGAACACTGATCCAAACAGGATGGAATCGTCCTGGCCATCGCCATGGCGGTCGGTCCACCTGCCGGAGGGAACCATGTTTTCTGTTAAACCAAAGTGATCATGTTGACTAACATTGTCAGTCAAATAACAAACCGAAGCCTTTTGTTCCTCTCGATTTCGGAGGATGAAATGTGTCTGTCCTCCATTCCCCAGGATGCTCTGGGGTTTCCCATCGGGCCTGTGAAGATGAGTGTGACATCATGGTTCCTGGTGAGCAGCTCGGGCACTCGGCACCGCCTCCCCAAAGAGATGATCTTTGTGGGCCGGGAGGACTGTGAGCTCATGCTGCAGGTGAGAATCATTCAAATTGATCACCAGATCATCAAACTATTGATCCCAGTCTGATTGTTCCGTTTATTAAACCTGATGGCAGTAGGGAGAAAGTTTCAACTGAAAAGCTTCTATAGGAATCTTCAGTGTTTCTGCTGCTTTGTGTTACAGGAAGCTGCTTTTGTTAGCTGGTTACTAATGCATTAGCTAACACTGTGCATTTCCTAATGAGATAAGTCAGTTAACTTTATATAGCTGTAGCGCCTTTCAAAGCCAGAGTTTCTGCAGCGCAGAAAATACAAAATGCAATACAACAAGAAATTGTAACCAAACACACAGAAATAAAAACAAAATATGCAGTGTGTCCCAGACCCTACTGATCTGAAAAGAGTGTTAAAAGAGTGAAGATACTGTCTGAAATATGATCAGGACCCACAAATCCAGAACAAGAGTAGGACACAGCGTTGAAGGGATTACTTTATTGATCAAGAAGTGGTTTCTATGGGAACCCATTTTAAAAACTCTGATGATGAAAACCATTTTTTGAAATTGAAAATTTTCATTTATACTGGTTCCTTCCATTGAAAGCAAAGGTGATGTGGAAATAGCATAAAAGGGGGACTCTTGGATCTGGATTATGTTTGCTCAGGAGATGCAGATTAATTTACAGTGTGAGGAAGTCCAAAATCTCTTTAAATGATCTTTAAATGAACATTAGATTTCAGGAGGTTAGCTAATGTGTTGTTGCCTGTTGAGACGTTGCTATAAAAAGTTTGTTGTTGATGTGTTTCAGGTGCACTGCAGATCAAAAACTTTCAGTGATATGTTTTATGACAGGAACTCTGAAAATGAAGCAGCTGATGATGAAAATGATCATTCTGAGCCGGGTGATCAATCAGATAAATGAGAAGCAGATCACGAGTGTGACAGTGTCAGTGTTAGTGAGCAGTTACAGCAGCCTATACGACACAGTACACAGAACATATCTCTACGACACAGTACATAGATATACATATCTATACGACATAGGTTACTGTAGTAGTAAAATGTGTCTACAGAGCTAAGGAATGTAGGAATGTTTGACATTTAAGGGTTAAAGAGCACAACAGACTTTAAAAACTGAAATAAGTTGTGTTTGTCCTGCTGACTACTGGTCTGGATCTAAAGGTGTGAATGTCCTCTCTGTTGTTACAGTCTCGCAGTGTCGACAAACAACACGCCGTCATTAACTACAACCCGACAACTGACGAACACCTGGTGAAAGACCTTGGCAGCCTGAACGGGGTGAGACTGGAATGCACACACTACTACACACTGCAACAAACAATACAACACACACTGCAACACACTATTACACACTGCAACACACTGCAACAACCAAGACAAGAAACACTGCAACACACTACCACACACACTGCAACACACTACCACACACTACTACACACTGCAACAACCAATACAACACACACTATACACACTGCAACACACTACTACACACTGCAAGTCGGCAAGTTGGAGAAGGGAGTCCGTCATGGAGTTCCAGGTACAGTCAGCACGGTTATAAATGCTGAAAGGAGTTCTGGAACTTGATCTCCAAAGATATTATTGATTTTTTTTAATTGTGCTATCTAAAATTTTTTAATAAGGAGCGGAACAAAGTCGTAATACACAGCAAATCCGCGGGGTCATAGTTAAATTTCATGAATCAAAATGTCTAAATTAAATGCAGTAGTCTCTGCACAGAGCCTGTCAGCTTGCTTACCAGGCAACAGATGATGATCCCTCAGCTGCTGCTGCTGCTGCTGTTCACTAGCTTCACGCCTTCCTGTCCTGTCATGTGTCCTCACTGATGTCCAAGTGACGTCCAGGACGCATGGTGATGTCATACAACACACATGTCAACACACAAACAAGGGTAATTGCATTCAAGAACACATCTGGGATTTGAGCGTCTGTCTGCCTATTGAACAACCCCAACTGACTGTTTCATGACTGTTTGGTTTTCTGACTGCAGCAACATGGTTCTTTGAACGCACCACAGTTACTGTATGTATGTATAATATATAATATTGTGACTATGAATGTATTTTGTTTTGTGCAGACGTTTGTGAACGACCTGAGGATTCCTGATCAGACCTACATCACCCTCAAACTGTCCGACATCATCCGCTTTGGATATGATATCCTTCAGCCGACATTATCAATCACTGTGTGTGTGTGTGTGTGTCAGTAAGTGTGTGTGTTTCACTGTTTGATGATTTAAGTATTTTACTTAACCGTCTCTCCACATTCTCACGTCTACGTTCTGGAGAAAAGTCAACACAAAGTCCCAGAGGAGGCTCTGAAGGTCAGTGTGTGTGTGTGTGTGTGTGTGTGTGTGTGTGACTTTAGTTCCTACCTGCTGTTGTTGTAAGGGAGACAGTTGTGAATGTAACACAGTGAAGTTTGGTGTCAATGAAAGCAGATATTTCAATGATAAACTGAGAGAGGGAACAGCGTGTGATGAGTGTGAACAGTGTGTGTGAACAGTGAGTGTGAACAGTGTGTGTGAACAGTGAGTGTGAACAGTGTGTGTGATGAGTGTGAACAGTGTGTGTGAACAGTGAGTGTGAACAGTGTGTGTGAACAGTGAGTGTGAACAGTGTGTGTGAACAGTGAGTGTGAACAGTGTGTGTGATGAGCGCCTCCTGTTGTTTCAGCATGAGAAGTACAGCAGTCAGCTGCAGATGAGCCTGAAGGCTTCAGAGAGGAAGAAGACGGAGCTGGAAGATCGAACGAGAGCCGAGAAAACACAGAGTACCAAGAGTCTGACACAAGGTACGTCAATAATAATGCTAACTACACCACATGGTACTACAAAGAGTACCAAGAGGTTTTTATTTAATCAGCGGTTGACAGAATGAGCTTCCTGACACATACTACAGTGTTACTACAGTACTACTAGAGTACTTCTGTAGTACTACAGTTAACGGGGCATAACAAGCAGTAAGAATACGTATCAATACATACAAATCTAAGAAAAAACATGTTAAACATGGTAATTTCTTTTATTTTGAAAGGGTGGTGTTTTCCTGTGCTGTAACATGTCATGGTGGGTTATATGTTGAGACAAGCTGCTGATTCTGAGCTTTTCAGTTTTTGATGATTTGACTGTTTTTCTAATCAGCTGTTTTAGTTTCAGCGCTTCAGGAAATAAACTACTTGAATACTATGTTATAATATCACACACACATCGGCACATAGTGTATAAATGTTAAAGTGCTTCCTCAAATGTGTACTTCTTGTTTTTTTTTATTCAAGAAAATGAGAAACACTAGGGGTGGAAGAAGTACTCAGATCATTTAGTTAAGTAAAAGTACCACGACAACAATATAAAAATACTGAATTACAAGTAAAAATCTCCTGTTCATAATCCTACTTAAATAAAAGTTCAGAAGTATTCTCAGCTTCATGTAGTTAAAGTATCAGCAGAAAAATACAGTTCTTCACCTGAAACATGACAAGAGGCCCGGCTGCTTTTTAGTTTCACCTTTCACATCAGATGTGTTTTTTATAAGATTTGAATCTGTAAAGTAACTAAAGCTGTCAATAAAATGTAGTGAGTACAAGTATATAAACTGTTCACTGAGAAAACACACATATGATGATCGGGTGAGTGTCTGTGTTACAGAGACTCTGGGGTCTCGGCCCACTCCTCTGTACGGTCAGCCGTCCTGGTGGGGAGAGGAGGATTATGGGAGTAAAGTTCAGAGCAGCGATGAAGCTCATGCAGGTAAATCTGTATTTGTGTAGATCAGTTGTAAAGTGTGTCCTGTCCACGTAAAGACGTCATCCCGACGGTCCTGTTGTTTTATTGACTTGAGCTTTTGTCCCAACATGTTTGATATCAGCACATCTTATATATTTCAATTCTTATTTTGACATAAAAAGCTTAAAATACATTAACATGATTTGCTAAAAACTGTTATTTGTAGTTTATATAATCAGTAACATTTAATAGTCTAGATAATGTGTGTGGTTGACAGAGCAGATATAATTATTATTAAGTTGTTCGTCATGTCTCCTCCTTCTTTTAAGCTGTTGTTTACTCTGCATTTCTTATTTTATTTATTTTTTCTTTTCTAAAACTTTACATTTATCATGACAATAGTGTTAAACAATATAAATATGAACAATCAATGCTTTTAAATGAGAATAAAATTAATATGGAAAGAAAACAAAAACAGAAGGAGAAAAACAGAATAACAGATTTTAAAAATGTCCACAAATGTAATTTTAAATTTTAAAAGAAATGAAAAAAAAAGTAAACATTTAGTTTTGTTTGGCTGTAATATGTCACCACATCTTTTAACAGACAGTTTCATTTGGGCTCCTGTTGTTAAAAATAAGAAAGAAATTCTCTTGTTTGGCATCAGTTTGAATGGAAGTTATTAGATTTGTTATCAAATGTGTCTGTTTCTGTCAGAAGTCCAGAGAGATGCTTCGTGTGTGGATCCAGACTTTTCACTGTCAGACCCCCAATCAAAGACCGTCTTCCCTTCGTACCACCGTGAACCGAGCTACTTCGAGATCCCCACCAAGGACTTCCAGCACCCCAAAACTGTGGGGGCGGAGCTTCACGAGATCCCCACCAAGGACACGGACATGCCCCTGGCCCCGCCCTCCCCTCCCACCCCCACCCCGCCCGTTGTCCAGAGCCACGCCTCCTTCACCATCGAGTTCGACGACTGCATGCCCGGCAAGATCAAGATCAAAGACCACGTCACCAAGTTTTCCACCCGCCAGAGGAAGCAGCAGGCTCTGCCCACCAAGACCGCCGTCACAACAGCCACGCCCGCTGAGATGATGTCAGCAGAGAGCAAGGTGGCTGATTGGCTGGTCCACAGTGATGTCAGCCTGATGAGAAGACGTCCAACCTGTGAAGATGTTTACAGCACCAAGAGCGACCTCGCCATGAACATCAAGACCCTCAAAGGTCAGAGTCATTAAAGGGCCATACCGGTGTTTTTAACTAACAATAAATCCTGTTCACTTCACTTCTCTCAGTCATGGATTCGTTTTTAGTTTTTAGTTTTTAGCCATGAGAAAATCCACAGTCAATATTAAGTCTACGTTATTATTGCTTTAGACTGTTCCTCTGCCAGGCTGCTGACTGGTGATGAGTAATGATGGTATCTGTCCAATTCTTTAGCTCTTACCTAAATACTTGCTGCCCAGATATCCATTCAAATAGGGTTAGATGTAAATATTCACGACTCTCAGAGGATGAATCTATCTAAACCTGCTGGTCAGATTTCCATCGAAGTTCCTGATCTTCTTCCGGCTCTTCAGAGGATGAATCTTTACATTTTAATGGTTTTCTGACATCTCTCTAGAATTACCTTCAGGACAAACTTTATCTGTTCAGTTCTGCTACTGGTAAGACTCTAAGAACAAATATATCAGCAGGATGTTGTTTGTTCATAAAAAACAACATCCTGATGATTTATGCGTAGGGGACGTAAGCAGGACTTTACACTGTTCGGTTATGCACATAATCAGTGGCAGGATCACTTTGCGCTGGTGAAATCCACTGTTTTCTCATAGCTGTATTGAAATTTCATCCAGTCATAACTTTGATCGTGTTTGTTGGTGACCAGTGAGAAGACATCTGTCCATCATGAAAGAAACCGGTGATGGACAAAACCCTTCTTGATTGTCTGGTTCTGGCCCATCTTCTTTTCTAAGGGATGTAGAATATTAAAAGAAATGTTTTTGTATATTATCTATCTGTTCAATGTCATTGGATGTTCATATCATACATTGATTAATGGAGTTTTGATGTTTTTGTTCTTGTCGTCAGGTCACCATCACGAGGACGGAACCCAGAGTGACTCGGAGGACCCGGATCTCAAAGGAAGAAGAAGTAAATCCAACCACTCTGTCGAGTCTCACCACTCCATCCAATCAGAGCAGTCTGAGGCGTCGCAGCAGACGGTTCAGTCAGGTTCGTCTGTCCAACCGCCTGCTCCAACACAGACCCTCCACCAGCCACTGCAGCACTCTCCACCCAGACCGGCTCCGGCCTCACCTTTGGCCCCCGAACGGCCCCTGTCCCAGAGCCCTCCTCTCGCTCAGTCCCCCACCACAGAAACGCCCAAGCAGGGGCCCCCCGAGCACCTCGCCCAGCAGGCCTTCATCATAGAGTTCTTCGATGACAACCCACGCAAAAAGCGCTCGCAGTCCTTCACGCACAACCCTGCCCACACTGACTCGTACTCTGCCCTGAAGGCCAAGTTGGAGCGGCGGAAAGGCGGTGAGAGGCCAGCGTCTGTGCATGGCCACATCCCTCCCACCCAGCAGGTGACTGTTCCTCTGAAGGGTCAGGGCCACGGCGGTCCCCAGAGGTCAAGCTCTCTGAAGAGGGAGAAGACAGAGGGGGAGGTGGCCTCCTCTGCTTCCTCCTCTCGCTCCTCCTCGGGTATTATCATCAGACCCTTCGGCAGTGTCGGGAAGAAGTCCAAGCTCGCCCAGGAGTTCACTGCTGAATTCCTCAAGAATTCTGGTCAGCGGGATTCCTCCCCAACAAGGGACAAGACGTCTCCTCCCCCAATGTCTGCACCACCGGTGATGGTGTCGCCTCCTCAGGCAAGAATTCCCTCCCCACAAGAACCTCCAGCACCTGCCTCAGTCTCCTACTCCACCTCCCCTTTACAGCCTTCAGCGATCTCAAAGTCCTCAATCCCCACCAACGCTGCAAACCAGACTGCCTCTCCAGTCCACTCCTCTGGGCCTCCCATGTCCCCCATGCTGCCCCTGGGGGTCCGTGCAGGAGACGCCAAAGGTTCCCAGAGGATGATGAGGAATGAGGAGGACGACAGCCTTAGTGATGCCGGGACCTACACAATTGAGACGGAGTCACAGGACAAAGAGGTGGAAGAGGCTCGCAACATGATCGATCAGGTAAACTCACAGACCATAAGTTTTTAGGTGGAGACCCTGCAGATATTCTTGTGTGAAGCAGCATTCATGGTTCAAACTGCTGATTTCTGAGCAGTAGTGTGTAGAGAGAATTGATACCTTTGTAAAATGCAACAATTCCCAAAAGGATAACTTTTTCTGTCAGAAATGTCCACGTATGGAGGCACTACAGTTGCAGCTGCTGTTGTGGGTGTTGCTGTGTTCTTTTTACTGTTGGAACAACCAAGCTAACATAAGTAAAGACTTAAACAAACATTGAAAGTTTCTTTGTTGGGGGGTAGTGGAAATAAAATAATTTGTATTATAATAACCGAACAAATTGACCAACCAATGTCTACAACATATCTGAGAACTGGAACTATTTTCATGTGAGACGTGCATAAACGTCTGTGTTTTAGTTGGCTTTAGGGAAGCATGAAACCTTGTCCTACTTGCTCCTTCCTGTTGCCCTGATCCTGCCCCCCCTCCTCATGCATGCCCTGTGCTCTGACAGGTGTTTGGTGTCCTCGACTCTCCAGAATACAGTGGTGTGAACACAGGAGTGTATAGACCTGTAATAAATGATGGCAAGGATGAGCAAGCTAACCTGCCTAGCGATGGTAGCACTGTGGACCCGTTGCATGGCTTTATCCCAGCTGCTATCTGCAGCCCCCCAACAGGCCCCATACAGGTAAAAACCACTGAATCAGAACCAGAACCTGGAAAAACACCTCTGTAGCATGTTCTGATCCCAGTGCATGCTGACTGGTGTTGTTATTCCCTCAGTTTCTCCTGTTACATATTTTTCTCTGTAAAGTCTTCCTGGACTCTTTGGTCCCACATCTCTATTGTCTGGTAATGTCGTTGATCGTGTCGTTTTGTTGTTTAGGTTGCGCCTTCTCATACAGCAGGTCTAGAAGGACCCAAATGGGTTTCCCGTTGGGCCAGTCTGGCAGACAGCTATGCTGAGCCTGGTTCCACTCCACCTCAAGGGGATTGTCTGGAAGGTGCCGTTGAAATTCTGTCTGTCTGTGTTTGTCAGAGATGATATAAATCATGATGTGTTCAGAGCTGGGTATCAAACCCACATACTTTTTGACCTTGTATTAACCTATGATCCATAACCTATGAATAAGTTTTCCTGATTATGACATCTGATTACATGCCTCTGCATTTACACCTGATATTAATAAGCACTCTTGTAAATTTTTCCTCCATTGGGATTGGACCACCTTATGTGGTCTGACTGAACCAATCGCATTCTGATGGCACCTAAATTAACATTAATTTTTCCTACTAAAGTTACGACATCTTACAGACAGATCACATAACGAGAGTAACGTTCGATATGTGTCCTGTACTGAGGAAGAACTAAAAAGGACATTTTAGGAAGATGTGTTTCTTCTCAGCAAATTCTAATATTGCCACTGGAAAAGTTTCAAACGATACCACATGGTCAGTGTTAGTAAGCAGATCATGTGGATGATCTTGTGCATTTTGGGGTGTGAAAGTTGCAGCACATCAGTTTAGGATTGGGCCTGGAAACATCTTTTCAGAAAATATAATACAAATTAAGTATATTGCATTTATATAAAAAATTTAGAGAACCTGAATTGTTTTTGTAGATTTGCGCCTCATGAGCCGGTCGATGGGAAACTATAGCCATGAGAACTCTGAGTCAGAGTCCAGCCACAGCTCCAGGACAAGAAGGCTGCTGCCCCAGGTGCCTCCAGAAAAACTGGATAATGTTCCCCCGAGTATCCTGATTCGCCATGAACCTTACCAAGGCCAGGAACCTCTGGACAGAGTCTCTGGTCCTCTCCGCCCACAGGACTCCACCCAGTGCCTGTCCGTTCAGGATGATGTGGACCCAGACAGCCTGAGTGATGCCAGTCGCTCAGATGACGGACCTGTTCTGGAGAAAGCAAAGAAGAATCAGGCCAAGACTGGATCTGTGTCTCCAGGGGTTGCTGGTCTTCAGTTCAAGGGGCCCGAGAAGGTGTCTCCTTCCACCAAATCCACCTCCTTCTACATCGGCTCTGAAGACAGTCCAGGCAAACCTGACCAGTCACGGAGCCCTGTACAGTCTGAAAGGACACGCGACCAACCAGCGAAAACTCCCCCTACCACCGTCCTGATCCGACACCTGAGTGGACACGAACCCAGGAGGACAGGTGTCAAGCCTAACAACTCTGCTCCAAACCTCCAAACGCAGGACAAGGATTCTGTCCCCACTAAAGACAGCTTCATATCATCCATCGTCCGGCAAGAAAGCTTCACCAAAGACCAGCCCAGCGACACCATCCAGATGAAGAAGCTTCCCCACATCTCCAGCCACCCGTCCATCAGAGATATGGAGCTGAGGAGAGAGAACATCAAGGACACGCAGTCCTTCCTTCAGGAGGCGGAGGGAACTCTGTCCTCTCTGGACACCAAGTTCCCATCGTCTGGCTCCGGTCGTAGTTCAAAGAAAGGAGGCTCCTCAACCCACATGGACGACTCCCTTTCTGGTGAGTCGGACGTGGACACAGCAAGCACTGTGAGCCAGGTGAGTAGCAAAAACGTTCCAGTCAGCTCTGCTTCAAAAAAGCGCCCCGCCATCAGCAGCCTCCAAAAGGAGAAGTCCTCCTCCAGCCCATCCATCCAAGAGAAGGGACGGCAACTCAGCGCCCGTGAACGGCTTTCTGAGAAACGCCGAAACCAGGTGACAACAGAAGGATCAAGCAAGGCAGAGGCAGCAAAACGCTTCCAGATGCGCCGCAGTGCAGGCAACCGTGGATCTCTGGATCTGTCAGAGGGTCAGCAGGGTTCTGGTCCACTCTGGACCGAAACAACGTCATCTGACCATGAAATTTCCCGTCCGTCCAGCCGTAGCAAGAAACTCATCGCCCCTCTTCAGAAAGAAGACAATGGAAAGACACCCAAGACAACAACTCAGCAGGTTCTGACACGTTCCAACAGCCTGTCAGCACCTCGGCCCACCCGGGCATCCATGCTTCGTCGAGCACGCCTGGGTGAGGCCTCAGATAATGAAGGTGCTGAGACTGATAGGGGCTCCCAGAATTCTGATCATATCACTGCACCGGCCAAAGTGTCTGCCGAGGGGAAGAAGCTGTCCAGGCTGGACATCTTAGCGATGCCCAGGAAGAGGACCGGCTCCTTCACAGCTCCCAGCGACAACGAGACGTCCTCCACGGGCCGGTCAGGATTCTCTAATCGGAACTCTGAGTCTGTTGTCACCGTCAGGAAGATGTCTGTCGGCGAAGCCCGCCAGGCAGCCAGCAAAGGGGGTGGAGCTCTGGGGAAGCAGTCACTGACCCGTACCCGGTCCAGTGGAGCCAAGTACCCCAGCACAGGTGAGTACTGGCTAAATTTTTATTTTTTTTTGTCATATCGTATCTTTTCCAAGTCAACTGCTTCCCTTCTTTAACGTGGTCACCAGACCGGGTATCGAGGATTTGACCCTTGACATCCTCAATGTCATTTTTTATGATTTAGAGGAAGAGGAAAAACTGAACCATGTCTAATAATATACAGTCCAAAACTGGAGACATTATTATTTAAATCAGGAACTATCTGATCAAAGAATAAGTCAACAAAATAATCAATCTCACTCTGACAGGACAACATTTTTCAACGCAATATTGAACTACTACATTAGAGATTAATTTAAACTAGGCCTTGTTTTAGTATTCTGTTGGGGAAGTCTGCCCTTTTACTATCATCGTGGATCACGTCAGATTTCTGTCCCCGGTGAGTTACTATTGTCGAGCCGCTGGAGTCTGCTTCTGTTACCATGGAAGCACAGCTTCACAGCATCAGTCTCCATCGTTCTCTGTCATGTTTGGTCTTAAAATGTGCTTCAAAGAATAAATCTATATCCTGGCTGTAGCTAAGGGCAAATGACAAAGCAATATCATGACATTGTGGATTCATTGTATTACATTCTCTGTTGGTGCTCTGAATAATCATGAGCCTCAGCAGCCATTACTATGCAGACACCTCGATCCAGAGCTGTGACATCCAAAATCCAAAACTGAATCTGAATTTATCCAAAAAGTTCCACAAAGATGAACTAACTTCACCTGCCATCATCTTTTTCTTTTTCTTTATGCCATCAACCGCTAGGCAACAGAGCATGAAGCTCTCTGACTGGATGTTCTCTGTAGCAGTTCTCTCTGACGCTTGTGGTTGATTTGTGTCCTAAAGTTGTTTTGGACACAGTCTTTGATGTTGGATTTCTTTTTTAAATAAAGCTAAAGGTTTTCAGTTCAGTGATTAATTGTTTGTTCCGTTGGTCCAACCAGGAGAGTTTCATGTTAGCCATCCATTGTCTTCTTGAGCTTACTCAAGAAAAATTAATCCGATGTAATATGTTCACAGCTTCTCGTCGCAGACAGAAGGGCTCAGACTTCTCCTCATCCTCTGAGGAAGAATATGAGGCGAGTGCCGGGACTCCCAAAGCCAAACGCTCCTCTCATCCCTCCACCTCCACCCAGCCACGCAGCCACCGTACGGCTGCCACCCGATCCAAGTCTGTCTCCCTGGAGACAGAGGAGGACGAGGACCAGAACGAGGTCGACCCCTATCAGAACTGGTCCACGCACAGCGCCGAGATCGCCAAGTAAAGAAACAATGAAATATCTACTCATACTGCCAGATCTGTCCATCTGCTCTTGGTTGGTCTTTCTGTCAGAGTGCATCCAGATCTTCATGTTGGCTTTTTTTTGTGTTTCCCCTGCAGGCTCAGTCAGGACTTGGCCAAAGATCTGGCCATCCTGGCGAAGGAAATCCACGATGTTGCTGGGGACGGAGACTCGCCAAGCTCCAGTGTGGGCACCGCCACCTCACCCAGCTCGCTGCCTAACACGCCGGCCTCCACCATCTCTGCCAGGGAGGAGGTGGGTGATGCTTTGAACCATCAAACATCCTCCACACCACCACACATACCACACTTCTAAAAGTGGGAACATACAAAATGACAAGAACAACGATTTGTCCATGACCAATGATTTTAAAATGAACTGGTCTGTGACAACCAAGGGTGTTGGTTGGTGTTATTTTGTAGTGTAAGATGATTAAAATCTCTTCTCTCCTTCATAATTCTACAACATGTTTAATTGTTCACATTTCTGAGAAATCCGAGCGTAATCCTGCAGCTTGAGCTGATCCATCAGAAATCTAAACCAAGGCTACTATAATCCGCAAACTCAGTCAGTCACTGTGCCGCCAAGTTGACTCTTATTTTAAAGTTCTCCCAGTGTGTTCCCACTTTAAATTAGTCTTGTTTTTGTAGAGTTTCTATCATCTCTATTGACTACAACACCACAATATTCAAACCATCAAAAGTATGCTGGGAGGAAAAGTGTTGAGTTCCAGGTTGCAGGTTGTTTGACATGAGTTTCATCACGCTTTGGATTCTCATGATTCATTTCTCTGTTCTGCTGCACAGAGGCCATCTTATCAATACTTACGTGGGGTTCAACCATCTCAGGTGTCTTACTCTGACTCATCACTCCTCCTGCTCTGTAATTGGTTCCCCTCTTCCACCATGCTGCCCCTTCCCATCACTGATCCTAACACTCCCCTCTCATCAGTGTTGGATTGTTCTGAAGCACATTCGATTTTTTAATTTTGGTTTTGTCTGATTGAGTGATCTGTGGTATGAAAGGTTATTAACGACAGAACTGCATCCATAGGTTAGCACGAAACAAATCCAAGCTGGAATCAGTCTCCAGGGTCAAGGTTTTGAAGTGACAAACAGGTGTATAACTCTTCTCTACCTGACCCAAACCTACTCTGCTTTATCCAACCTGACTCTACCCTGCCCTGAATATTTTAACATTTGTCTGATTTAGTGACTGTCTCGTTTTTAAACAATCTACTGGTGCAGCACAAAAAAAAGCAGTCCGCAGGGTCGAGGTTTTGAATGCTGCTAACCCTACGCAACTCAACCGTTCTCTACCTGATCCATGTCTGCCCTACTCTACTCAAACCCAAACCCAATGTATCTTACTTTACCTATCCCAACATCAGTTTACTATACCCAACCAAACTCTGACCCAACTTAATCCTACTGTACCTGACTCAGATCTACCCTACTTTATTATACCTGACTCAGATCTACCCTACTCTGTTATACCTGACCCAGATCTACCCTACTCTGTTATACCTGTCCAGCCTAACCTCACCATACCCTACTGTACTCTACCCTACTTTACTAACCCTGGTGTACGCTACCCAAACTAACAATATCCCACTATACCCAACCCAGCACTACTCAACTCTACCTAAGCCAAATTTATCCTACTCTACTCTTCTCGACCCAACGCTCTACCCTACCTGACTATTCTTCTCTGCTCTGCGTTATGTGACCCAACTCTACCCTACTGTGCCTAAGTCTACTACCCCAACCAACCCTGCCCTGTAACATCTGTCATAATACAATACCAGATATTAATATAATCAGATTAATGGGCCGGGCTCCATGCAGGAGGAAAGGAGTATTTTACAGGGCCATGGTATAACATCAGATATGTTATCAGATTTCCCTGCTTGCTTTCACATCTTTATTTTCAGACTGATTCCTACTCAGATTTCTTTTGTGCTCCCTCAGTAGTTTTGTCATTAATAGACTTCCATTTCCCTGCACCATTAATGAACTGAATGACTGGTTTTGGGACAGTTCATAGAGCTGTAACTGGTGACCAGTAGGATCCTCCTCCTGCACTCCGACGTCTCCCTGTTGTTAACACGCTGTATCCCAGCAGTACTAAAATTCACTGTGTATACTATTGCCCTCCACCATCGCAGCTGCATGTTGACTTGGTGCATGCGTTCACGGGGCACCGCCATCACCAGCCGGCTGCTCGCTGGTTTGATAACGCATATTCAGTGGTTGGATCACCGGAGCCAGACTCCCTCTACTCTCTTTCCAGCTGGTCCAACATATCCCTGAGGCCAGTTTAAACTACCAGAAGGTTCCTCCAGGTTCTGCTGCCGTCACGGACCTGGATGCAAACATGAATGAGCCGGAGCCCGGTTCTAAGCAACGGCGTCCGTGGAACCGTGAAGAGGTCACTGTCTAATTCACACTGCAGCACAGTGGTGTCCCAAATCTGAAGTTTACTTTTTTAATTTGTCACAAAATGGTGTGAACGGTTTCTGTTAAATTTTGATCTGGACGATGTGGATGGAGGCCTGCATTTATTGATTATTTTGTGAATTGATTAATTTATTGATTATTATTTTAATTAATTTTACAAAAACAAATAACAATTTAACCCCCCAAAAAGCCACCAAACTGAAAGCATTTGATTTTTAATTATATGAAACTGCACAAATCCGTGAAGCTGAAAATAAATGATGTTTAAATTACATTTTTATTTCATTGTTCTTATTTTTTTATTACCAGTATTGGAGATAAA
The DNA here is from genome assembly GCA_031216445.1 of Lateolabrax maculatus. NCBI lineage: Eukaryota > Metazoa > Chordata > Actinopteri > Acropomatiformes > Lateolabracidae > Lateolabrax > Lateolabrax maculatus. The sequence goes on along the minus strand of CM062212.1, from coordinate 304,854 downwards.
AATGTAAAGTTAGTTCTTTGAGTCTAAATTAAAATCTAAAGGGAGCAGGACTGGGATCAATAAGGTTTTTGGAAATCTGACCAGTAGTTATTTGTTTCTGGACCAATGAGCTGGCTGAGGGCAAGACTAGCATCACCATACTCAGGTCCCGCCACCAGCCAAACAAACTAACAAAAATAAAACACTTGAAAACAATTTCAGACCAGAGCTTGCAGTGTGAACATATCCTAAATTCAACACTTTAAGAAACTAAACAAGACTGCAACTGCTGCAGTTAGTTTTGGTGTGCTGGGAAAACAGGATGTAAACTGCTGTTCATGCCAATGTTGATGTCACATTAGAGGCTCCTGCTTGGAGTTCATCTTGTTATTTCTTTGTCTCTGAATAAACTCTTTCAGGTGATTCTGGACAACCTGATGCTGAATCCAGTGTCTCAGTTGTCTCAGGCCATCCGGGAGAACACAGAGCAGCTGGCTGAAAAGATGAAGTAAGGCCGATCTTGGTGACACTTAAGCCTGATGACTTGAGCCGATCAGACAAGAGACCACCCAGATCCGGTCTGGATAAAATAAGGGCTTTTAAGAAGGATAAAGTGAGGCCAGATATGTGAAGGGTGGAACATTTGTCATTATTGTGGTCAATACTAAAAAAAGGAAAATTGCAACTTGTACAATAAAGTAATGTCAGAATAAGGTCCATATTTTTGGGAGGGGTTAGTTTATTTTGGTGGTTCAGGTCTGTGAAAGGGTACATTTAATGGTGTGTAGTTATATCAGAAGTTTGTATCTGTAAAGTTTTCGGGCCAGTGAAGTCGTCTTTTATTGTGCGATAATACTAACCCTGCAGTGTTTTTATCTGTTATCAGGGTTCTGTTCCAGAACAAGGCGGAGGTCTGGGAGGAGATCGAAGCAAAGATCAACGCTGAGAATGAAGTCCCCATCTTGAAAACCTCCAACAAGGTTATTCTGCAGACATTAATTATTAGAAATAACACTCAGTATCTGATGTTAGCATAGCTGCAACTTTCTCTGTTTTCTGTTTCTTGTTACAGGAAATTACTTCCATTCTGAAAGAGCTGAGAAGAGTCCAGCGGCAGCTTGAAGGTACAAGTAGATTTGGTTTTACATGATTTATCTTGTTTTTGCCTACTGAACACATCTGCAGCTCTCTAGTTGTTGGAAGATGGATTTTATTTGACAGGTTTTCACTGATATAAAAATATCTTTTTCCCAGCTAAGATAGCAATATCACATAGAAAATAAAACATACAATTTAGTTTCTGAGTGTATTAAAGGACAGTTATTGATCACAAACCCAAAATATTTGTACATGAGGCCGACTCGATCTTTGTTTCCTGAAAGGTAGTGACAGAAGTTCAGATTTTTTTCAGCATTTAGATTGAATTGCAAATCATTAAGTCTTTAACATCAGTTAAAGCAGATTGTTAATGACACAAAGTTTTTTTCTATAATGATGTAAAAGTAAAATACAATGTCATCTGCGTAAAAGTGTATGTTTTTGTTGCGAACATTCAAACTAAGACAGAACTCCTGTCCTTGAAGTCCTTGACCCCTCTCTCTTCAATGGACTTTTGGGATTTGTGTAACAAGTTTTGCTTTACTAGTTGTTTTAACCGTGTTATTTATGTTACTGGTGTCTGGCACTAAATAAGTATTATAATCTGAAGTAAATCTGGTTTGACCTGGTGTATTCATTAATGTCCTTCTGTTCTTCCCGTAGTTATCAACACCATCGTTGAGCCCAGTGGGAGTCTCCAGACTGCAGCAGTTGGGACGCCGTCTCTCAGTCAGACTAGACTGTCCTCGAAGGAGAAAAAACCCGCTGCCAAACCCCGCGGTGCCCCCCCAACCTCCAATGCCAATCAAAGCACCAAAAGACCACCCCGTGGACCCGACGGGGCCCACTACATGGCCTGAACAGGCCACCGTAGCACCTCTGGACAGTAACTGTATCCACACCACCTGCAGCCACATCGCCCCGCCTCCATGATCAGTCTGACCATGATGGTTACTGGATGTAGCACCCAAAGATTCTTCTTCTTTAGTAGAAGCCTTCTAGATTAGCAGCCGTGTTCGGGAGGTGCAGTTCAACACTAAGAGCAACTTTTCCTATATAGTTAGCAGTTTGAATAGGACAAGAAAATCATTATGAACAAATGTTTTTCAGAGAAAAGGTGACAGTCATGTGCTGGTGTAGGTTTATCAGCAGACCGTTGTAAAGATGAACTTGTGATCTGCCTCTAACTTGTCAGCGGACATCCATCATGTCTGTGGGGTTGTTGCTGTAGTATTTACAATACGTCTGCAGAAGATCTGTGTCCTGTTGTAGGGGATCAGCTCTTTTAAAGTTTTATTTTCCAGTGCAAACTTGTTTAGTTCATTTTTGCCAATATTCAGAGGACACAATTTCATACTTCTTTGGTCCTCATTGTCCCACAATTCGTTGCATGCCACTCACATTTACTACATACCAGTAGTAGTAGGCAATTTTTACTACACTAATGTCATAGTATATAGTTTAAGCAGTTAGTACGCAAGAAATCAGTGCGCAATAGCGTTTTGTACAAACAGTCAATCATGTAATCCCAGCACCAATGGTCAACCAAACAAGGACTTTTTGTAACATTTAAGTGACAGTATAATGTCCCTGCGTCCAGGCATTGTTTTTTTAATGATAATATACCTAAGTTTCAGCACCAAAAACAATTTGATACCTCTTTCAAAATCTTTGAGAGATATAAAAAACAGTTTTTTCCGCAAAACCTTTTTTTCATTGAACAAAAGAAGCCAAAGTTGTCAAATGTTAAATGCTATCTAAACACAAGCAGACAAATACAAACGCTGTCCTAATTAAATACAGTCTAAAACTTTGAATCAGGAACAATCTGATCAAAGTCTGTAGCCATGTATTCCTGCTCCTCCTGGGGGATCCCAAGGTGTTTCAAGGCCTTGGGGACCCCCAGGTGAGGGGTCAGACAAACAGTAGAATAACCATGTCCAGACTAGGGATACCTGGAGGCAGTACTGGGGGGAAGCTGGTGGCCAGGTCTATATCCATGGGGCCTGGTCAGGTTCCTCCCAAAGAAGCAACATGGAACCTCCACCCACAAGGGCCTGAATAGAGGATGCGCTGCAAATTATAGTGCAGTCCTTGGAGTGCTGGACCTTGACTGTGGAAACTAGTCCTAGGGACAAACGAGAGAGACGTGTTTGTACCATCGACCAAGGAGTTTGTACTCGAGCAGGTTATATAAAACTGGATCACATAGCTGATAACTTCTTTCTTTCAGCACTCAAAGGTCAGCACAGTTGGTATTTGGTCAATGGCGTTCAATCCATTAAAATTAGTTGTTTTTCCAACGAGATTTAAATTTGAAATACTGTTGTGACCAGTTCCTCAACAGCTCCTACATTTCCTTTGTGCATTGCATTGTGGGACCATAGTGTACATCAGCAGCACAGTGTGTAGTCAGGAAGTGTGACACAGCTGTGGTTTCCATCTCTGAGATTGGCTGCAGGAACTGGCAATAACTTTGTGGTTAATCTTTTGTAAAATGGACGGAGGCACTACAGTACTTTCGTACCTCTGTTCTCCCCACCCTTTAACAGAGTCGGCCCCTAGAGGGGGACACACAGATTAGAGGACTCATACCCGCAGTAACACTCGGTTGGTTGCTGTTTAGTGTTTGATTTTGTTTGAAAAGTGAAGAAGCGTAGCGACAGCAGCTGAGGTTTCTCTGCTGGTGGTGTGGATTCACTGAAACTGTCCAAAACAAATCTGTCATTTGTATCCAGTGATTCTGTCAATAAGAACAAATGCATTTTGAGTGAAAAAATATAACTCTGTAGAACTGCTTCTACATCGCACAAGCTGAACAAAACTTAGTCAAAGCTACAAAAAGAAGCAGCTACTCGCACTGCAGTAGTACGTGGATGATGTACAAACGTATATTGATAAACTCTGTGCTTTGATAATCTGTTGTTGCGTTGCATTTGAACAGACGATAGATTGCATCTTTTGCGAAGGTCCTCTCAGTTTTTCTGTGTATTTCTGAAGAGAAAGTCGTAGCTATCTGCCCATCCGAAGGTCCTGTGCTGCTTCCATGCTGCGGCCTTACAGACAGGAAACGGCCGTCTGAACTAAAAAAAGATGTAATGTTATAGTTTATCGAATGTTCTTTTGCCATCTTGCTGTGATTGTGCGATAACTGTGAAACTGCTTCAGGTTCGCTGCAGCTGAATGTTGTGAGTGCTGAATGTTGTGAAATGTCTGATGACCTCAAACAAATCAGCTTAACGTTAAACAGCTGATCTAACATGAAATGTCCTGCTGGTCCTTAAAAACATCTTCCAGAAACACGACAATCTGCTCTGATGAAATAATGTTAGTCAGCTCTGTTAGACTGAGATTCTGTTCCTGGTTCATTCTGTTTCAGTCTGTGGCCTGATTGGTCAGTTTGTTAACTCAAAAACACAAAGCTCAGCTTTGCTTTTATTTAGTTTTACGGGCAGAAACGTAGCCAGGTAATTACTTCAGAAAAACAAAACTGTTCAGATTCCACTTCCGGTGCAAATTGATGGCGTCACTAAAAAAACATTCTCCTGTAATCATGACTCAGCATCTCATATGTGCGAGATAAAGACTCATAGTTATCAGACGTTTCTATGTAACGCCTGTAGGGCAGCACAATGGAACAGAGCTGCAGCGTCTACAGATCAACAACAACGTGATGAACAACTATGTCTCATACACAACCGTTACCCCATTTTCTTCAGTTTGAACACTAGATCATTCATCTTGATCCTGGTTAGATCTGGATTGTCTCCACTAAACGGACGTAACTCTTGCATCACTCACAGGTGGTGTAAAAGGCAGCAGCAACACTGTCAACAAGTTAGCCTTACTGACCTTTAGAAATGATTGACTATTTCACATGTTGACATCCAAAGTCAGTAACCTGACTGATATCAAGGACTATGTAACATTACCCACTAGTGGTCAACTTACTATCTTTTTCCAGAGCTTTCAATCGTATCTCAGTGTTCAGAGACGGGGGTTAGTGTCTCCACCTGTTGTCACCTGACGTCTGAACCATCTCCATGACAACAAAGCAGTTTCATTCACTGAGGAGGACGGTAAGATGCAGTTAAAAGCTCTGCAAAAAGCTTGGAAATGGACCTTGAGTTAAGATTATTTAGTTTCAGATGTCGATAACGAATGTCCACGCTTGTTTGCGTGATTATTTTGTCTTGTAAAAAAACGTTCCTCTATAAACGTGCTTATAACCTCTTTAAAGGAATTTCCATCACAGGTTTAGAAAAGTGTATATGAATAAAGTATTTAGAGTTTAACCTGGTGGGGATAAAGTACCTGTGTGTGTGTGTGTGTGTGTGTTTGTGTGTGTGTGTGTGTGTGTGTGTGTTGAGCTGAACTTTGTGTTTTACTTCCTTCGTGTGTTAAAGCAGCCGGGCCTCGTTGTAGACTGAGCTGTACGGATGTTGGCAGTCTGATTCAGGTGGATCAGGTTCATCTCCGTGTGTCCAGAACAGACAGGTCCAGGATGTGGTTAGCCTAGCTTAGCACAAAGACTGGAGGCAGAGGGTAACTGTTTGCCTAGTGCCATTAAAAGAGAGAAATCCAACTTCCAACAACTCAGAGGCCTGTTGACATGTTGGATCCTGTTAGTTTGTCGTATATAGTGACAACAGCAACCCTTTCCCTTCAGTCTTAAACTATTCTCAGGCCAAAGCACTGCAATGTCAACAGAGTTCAACAGTGAGGGTTGAACCAAGTGAAGTATGTGCTTGTGATTAAGCCCATCTCACTCCAGCCAGGCCTCCAAAGATGGCCGCCCTGCTTCAGCTTGGTCAGCAGTCAGACACTGAAACGATGTCTGACATTAGAACCACAGCTGGAAAACAGTGCAGCTGTTATCAACAAACACTCGTTCTGATGTAAAAACTTCATTCATTCGTGTTTCTGTAGGAAACCAGCCGACGTTTCTCGTCTGGTCTGAGAAAAGGAACTAACTCAACTTTATTTATACAGCATCTTTCACACAAACACGATCCCACGGAGCGAAACAGCACCGACAAAAAGATGAAATATAGATACAGACAAATATCTGAGAGATAGACAGGTGCCAGGCCTGAACTTAAAATCACTTCAGGCAGTCAATGCAATGACTTTTAAATAGGGGTTCTACTGTATGTTTTCTCCGCCGGGTATTTGTCAGCACGAAACCTCTGAAGTTGCAGCGTTTTAGCAAAGTGTTGCAATATTGAAGCCTGGAGGTTATAGCATTCATTTGTTTTCTGTGTCAGCCTGAGAGAGAAATGCTTTGACTGTAGACGTGCTCCTCAGACGATAAAATGACTTCAGTGATGCTGTGCTCAGTCAGCAGCTCCCAGGCCAGCTGCTAAAACCACAACGTGTCCATCGAACAGCCTCTGAGCTGCTGGAAGCTGGATTCTCTCTTTTAATGGAGCTAGGCTAGTAGTTTTCCCCCTGCTTATAGTCTTTGTGCTAAGCTAAGCTAACCACGTCCTGGCCTCTGTATATATGTCCTGGACACAAATTAAACCGAACATTTGACAGACAACAAGAAGATTTTACTAAACTGTTGTACTAAGCTGTAAATTGTTTGGCTGAAGAAACAGGATATTTTAGACTTTTATTTTGTAAAGTGCATGTTTCCTGTAGCTTGAGGCAGGAGAGAGTTTGAGGCTAGTTCACCAAATGTGCACTTTTTCATTTGACAAACACCTTGTGAAAACAGGTGGAGCTGAGATTCTTTGGGCTTTTAATTTGACAGTCATGGTGTTTTCGTGCTCTGCGGCCGTTGTGAATGTATCGATTCATCACCTGCCCGCAACACAGACCTGATTGGCCATTGCTGTGATGATGTAACTGCTGCTGCTACAGGTGATTGGTCATTTGGGCTACTTGCATTTTTGCGTTTTTCTTCCATCCCGTGCATGCAGCTGTGAAGCAGACGAGCTGTAGAAACAGGCCGAATACATGAAGCAAACTGTTTGAAAACCTTTTTTATGCATCCATCATGTGACCGTCCTGCAGTCGGCCGCTGGGTTTCTAACGGAGTCAATTATTTATTAAGTTCAATGATTTACAGACATCTGGACTCGTGTTCATCATCAACAGGATTTCTTTGTATCACTGTGTCATTTGTAATAAACTGATTTCATGCACTCTGATGTTTCATGACGTTTAATGCAAAGACATTTTGGATTCACCTCCTTTAAAACAGCAGCCACTTAACTTAATTTGTAAACTCCACCTAAATCTGATTGAGACATTTGTCTATTATAACAAAAGACACCAAACAAAATCCTTCAGGATCATTTGTCAGTGTTACCTCAGGACAATGTCCCCCTACTGAGGACCAGAGTCCACCAGCTCCTCCCTGATTAGCCATCTGTCCTCAGGGATTCACCTACGACGGCAAATTTGGGCCATTGTAGGAAAAAAAAAAAACAGTGTGGGAGGGACGTTATATTTAGAGAAAAAATTAGAAAAGAAATATTAAAGTGGTAAATTGTGTTTTTTGTCAAGGTTGGATCAACCTCATCACACCACAGACGCTGCTGCTTGGCGTGTACTATGCCTGCAGCGGACGACCTAATCAAATGAAACTTTGCAATCAGATTTATCAATAATACGCCCCATTCAAGGCAATGTTTGTTCAACGTCGGGATGCTTGTGATAATATGGTGATTCTCTGCTAAAATCATAAGTGTTTTCTAATTGCTAAATCTTTTTTTGAAAATTTTAATTAGATTGGGTCAACCACTGCGGGTGTAGGTCTCAATCTGCTCGGGGCCCTGCGTGTAGAGAAAGAGATCTACATCCACTAACTGCTACTAACTGCAAAGAGAAATTATGTGGTTCTTTGACAAAAAAAAGGACAAAACACTTGTTTTTCTCGTAAATGTATGTCTTTATAATCTAAGAGAATATTCAAGTTTTTTCCTTGTATATTTGTGAGTTTTTTCACATACGTTTTTTCTGGGAATATTACCCCCTACAATGGCCTTAATACGCCATCGTACTACCCCACTGATGATAGTTAGCAAAGATAACAGAGACGTGACAGCTGGAGTCTCAAAATGTTTGGGAGACACAAATTAAAAATGCAAGACAAACACGAGACTAAAATATCGAGTTTATCTTGTTTTTTTACAAAAATCAAATGACTAAAAATTGACTAAAACTAATTTACATTTCTGTCCAAGGACTGAAACTAAATGTTCATGAGGAGACGACCTCAGTGTGATGGGTCATGATGTTCAATCAGCTGATGAACTGAAGAGTTCAGACTTTATAAAACAGGACACACACACACTTTCAGCAGACATTTCAAAATAAAAGCTCACAGTAGAATGCTATGTCAACATTCATACAACCAAACAACCAATGGCAAGTTATATGGAGAAATATTCAAAACCTAATAAAGTTTTCTTTTATTAAATTAACACGTTGACATGAGAACCAGTGGACACTGGTGACTGGAACAACGGACGGAGGCGTCTCTCAGGTGTTCCTCTGGCCCCTGTCCTCCTGCTGGAAGCCTCTCTTCATGGTGGTGCTGATGTAAAGGAACAACACCTGAACAAGGTAAAGGACAGGTGGGGAACCGACCTCAGAACAAACATCGCTCATATATCAAATATGTCCTGATTAGAAAACTTTAGCCACTGTTCTGAAGAAAAACATGAATTCACAATTACTTAATAAATTGAGCATCACGTTAGTTCAGGCAGGCCACGGAGTCAAGCTCAGCTCAATATCCAGCTACATCAGCTGATGGATCAGCTGATTCCCTTCTATGCATCTATTGGTGATCTCACTCAGGGCGCCATATTTAAGCTGCTTCAGCCGCCTATCCTGGCTGCTTCCTCCACAAGCCGCTTCACAACCCACCTCCACCCCAGCTCCTCCCTTCATGCTGTAGCTGACTTATCAATTTTATTTCTCCTGTCATTGATGCTGCTCTGTTCTGGACCCTACGGGGGTTCTTGCTGCTGCTCCGTATGCACTTGGAAGGGCAGGGAGGTCTCAGAACAGAGCATACCGCCAAATACAACTAGCTGCAAATATATCTACTGCATGTAGATCAAGTTTCATTGACAAAGTGGTCCGACTGAACTCTATTTTAAATGCCTGTCAATCAGTTTTTGAGTGACAGCAGCGGCATCCAATCTTGGGCTGTGTAGTTTTCTGGGGCAGGAGCTTAACTTTGGTTTATATTTTGACTGTACCTTTAAAATACCAGAAAAGATTACTTGGGATGGTTTTATTATATATTTTTCTTTATGGCCCTGGTGTACTTCAGGGCTCGGTTTAAGGACCCTTCATGTTCCTAATTCACATAAATCTTGTAAACTACTACTAGTACTATCTATTAGTGACACATTAATGTCTTCACTGTTATTTAGTATAATAATAAATTATAACCATATGTCTAAATGCCTTAAAGTCTGACTCAATTTTAAAGAGAAAGTCGGTTGCCGGGCAGATCAGTTTACCTTCCAGGCCTCCTCCACATCTGAACTCCAGCGCTCCTTCAGGATTGGTTGGATGGCTCGGATAAACTCCGCCCCCACAAACTGCATACAGACAGAAACAAGTTTTCCCCACAAAAACAAACCAAATGGTTTAAAATGAGATAAAAAAGACAAAAAGTCGGAGAATCGCCATGTAAACATGATGGGGGGGGGGGGTTGCATGTCCCTGTGACCCTGGGGGCTGTATGGTTGGGGACAATCAGGAACAGACTGGAACCTGCAGGTTCCACTGGAAGCATCAGGATCCACTTGGACCATCAGGTTCCACTGGTTCCAGTCTCACGTCGGTCCAACAGGACTTCAGTTAGTTTGATGAACACACAGCAGCAGCTGTGGACGGGTTCAAACAGAGACAAAGACAGTGGGGGTTTTTACACACTGACTTTGTAGTATTTTGGCGGGGCATTGTAGCGGTAGTGCTTCCTGCCCAGATCCAGAATCAGCTGGTCCAGACGCTCGTCCTCGTCAATCCTGGCGACCGTCTTCTCGATGAAGGACATGATCCTGCAGAGACCAAAGGACAAACTGGAGAAACCTGTCTGGAGGACAGCAGCGCTCTGATATACACACAGGTGTGTGTGTGTGTGTGTGTGTGTGTGTGTGTGTGTACATCTATCTTTGTCAAGTCAAGTCAAGTCAATTTTATTTGTATAGCGCCAAATCATAACAAAACTTATCTCAAGACGCTTTCACATAGAGTAGGTCTAGACCATACTCTTTAAAATATTATTTACAGAGACCCAACAGTTCCACCATGAGCAAGCACTTGGTGACAGTGGCGAGGAAAAACTCCCTTTAACAGGTAGAAACCTGGAGCAGAACCAGGCTCTGGGTGGAGGACATCTGCCTCCACCCAGTTGGGTTGAAAGGGGAGGAGAGAGGGGGAGAGGGGGGACAGAACAGGAGGAGAGACAACAAATCAGACTAATAATAATCAGTGCAGCAGTGAGTGTGGAGCAGGAACATGGGGGCAGTAGACGGCCTGCAGTCACAGATCCAGACTCTACAGCTCCAGAGGCACAAACACCTGCAGGAAGAGAGAAGGTGAAAAAGCACAGAAAGCACAAGGACTACCAGGAAGAAATGGAGTTGGTAACCTGTATTAGTGGGATAAGAATGCGTACAGATAGAGAGGGAGAGGAGGAGAGAGAAGCTCAGTGCATCATGGGAAATCCCCCGGCAGTCTAAGCCTATAGCAGCATAACTAAGGGATGGTTCAGGACTCACCTGAGCCAGCCCTAACTATAAGCTTTATCAAAAAGGAACGTTTGTGAGAACCAGTTTGAGTTTTAGACCATTGGAGTGAGGACATGTTTCTAAAGTGAGAACATGTTGGAAAGTTTGAGGGTTCAGACTTGGTTTTATGGTTCAGGTCAGGGTAAGGGGGGGGGGGGGTATTATGTGATTGAATGTCCTCACAGGTATAGAAGTACAGACAGGTGTGTGTTACCTGAGGCCGTGGGCTCTCAGCTCTCTGCTGCTCCTCAGAGTCTCCAGATCGTCGACGTCTCTGAACATGAAGAAGACGTCTTTACACTCCGGGTGAGTCTCAAACAACCTGGAGGAGGAAGAAGAGGAAGAAGAGGAGGAGGAGTTAACCTTCCCAGTGTTTTGGTGTCAGGTGACTTTGATCTTCATCTGAAGGTCATCCTCATTAGTTCTTCCTAAGGCTGTGTTTGTAAACAACATCAGAGCAGCTTCCTCATTACCCAGAATCCTTTGGAGAGATCAAAGGGAAGGCATGAAGATGATGATGAGGAGGAAGATTAAGGTAGTTTCACACAGGAAAAAACGCGTCTGATGTGTGATTATTGATTATGTATTGACTGGAACATATTTAGAATAAAATGTAATATAATCACTAATCCCGGACTCACCTGACGAACATGATGACCCCCACCCTGCTGATGTCGTCCCGGATCTCCCTCCAGCTCTGACTGATCACCTGCCGGTTCTCCACGCTTAGACTCACCGGGACCGCGCCTCCTTCATCCTCCTCCTCCTCATCCTCACCCTGCCGGCCCGAGCCCGGAGCCTCTGCCGAGAGGAAGCAGCCCATCACAGGCACAAACTCACCGCAACTACCGCTTCAGTGTCCGCAGAGACTCGAGGAGCAAATCTCATCTGCTGCGGACTGTTGAGAGCTGAGAGCCTTTAAACCAAGTGTGTGTGTGTGTGTGTGTGTGTGTGTGTGTGTGTGTGTGATATATGTGTGAATGTGGGACTGAGTGTGTGTGTGTGTGTGTGTTTTATGTGTGTGTGTGTGTGTAATAGTTTACTCCCCTGGTGGCTGTTAGTGAAACTGATGAAACGTTCACTGACTGTAAAGAGTTCAGTTCCTTTTGAATGTGTTGGTTTGTTCTGAAACCATCGGCTTCTTCTGCTGCTGCAGTAAATCAGATTTCTCCATCATCTCTTCTACAAAGATGTCGTGACCGACGGAGATCTGAGATCTGATCTCATGTGGATCCAACAGAAGGAAACAATTGATAATCAATGAGGATCTGTATTATTACAGATGCAGCAGGTTATAAATATAAATATTACTTTTGTACTGTAACAGAGTATTTGTACTTTGTGTATCAGTACTCTTACTGCAGATGAGATTCTTCTTCTCTTGTGCTTAAATCAACTGTTTCTGCTTCAAACAAAGAACCAAATACTTTAAATTTTTTTTTTATTGATTTATAGCTTGAAGATCAAACTTTTCCATCAGCTTCACTCTGATCAACAACATTCAGACAGTTCA